>BJBW01004316.1:151761-184659 GCA_004320125.1 Scolopax mira
TCTCCTTCTCCCCCCCCCTTTCTCAATCCTTGGCAAAGTGAGTCATTGTTATTTTGTCAGCTGAATCGCGGTGACAGAAAATAATCTAAGTAAGCTTAAGAGAGCGGCTTTCTCTGAAATGTGTGTTATTGAATGAAAAGAACACAGGTGTTTCTTAATTTGTGCAGAAGGAAAAAAGTAATGCTGAGCGGATGTGCTGTAATGATTAGCACACTAAAGAGGAGAGGCCTCAGTAAGTAAGATCCTCCTTCCTTCTCCCCGTGACGCCTGTTCTCCCTCCCCCTGGGTGCCGGCGGCTGGTGAGGGCCGTGGTTTTTGCCACCTGCAGAAAGATGCAAGATGGGGCTTTTGGGCTGGGCAGTCATGAAGGCAATGTGCCACCACCCTACATCCCTCCTCATAACAGCTTCGTCTTTCGCTAAGTATTTTTAAATTGCATTAAACAATCAATCATTCGTTATCCTAATGTAGATGCATATTTTGTGGAGGCTGGCGGCATGAATCTGATGTTGTATTTCTCAACATGGACCTGGACCCAGTGCCTTGCCAGGTCTATGGGGGTTGTGTCAGCTGGATGCTGTATTCAGGTGCTTGGTGAGATGTTCCTGTAGCACTCAGGTATGGAAGACCCAGTTTGGGCACTGGTGGTGTGTACGGAGATCAGCCGTCTCCATCCTGTGCAGCCCTCAAAATACCGGGAAGGAGTTATGGAGGATAAAACACTAAACCAAAAGGACACAGAGCAACAGAGCTGGCAGGGTGAGGTGATCGGAGTAGGAGATTAGCCAAGATGCCCGGCCGAAGCTGCCTCCTCCTGAGAAATGTGATGAACATGTATTTCTTAATGATTGCACGTCACCAGTTGCCCGTGGTTTATGCCAGCGCTGTAACGTTCTCCCCCACCACGCTGTTGGGGAGGTCAGGGCAGGAAGGCTCGTGGCTGCCTTTGGAGGTGCCCCGTGCCCTGTGCCAACAGACCTGTGCTTGGACAGTGCCAGGTCACTCAGTCCCAAGACAGGACCAGATGTGCCATGACACAAATACTGCTCAAATTGTTGAGGTGGATTGCTCAGCTGAATTTTGTCTGGTTACTCATCAGGGTAAAACAAATCAAATTCTCAAATTTTTACCCTGCATTTTGTGCAAAATGAGCTTTTTGTGATTTTTTTCCTTTGTAATATATATTGTTTTGGTTTTTTGTTATGTTGTTTTGGGGGGGGGGGGGCGTGGTTTTTTGTTTTGGTGTTTGGTTTTGGGGTTTTTTGATTGTTGGGGTTTTTGTGTGGTTTTTTTTTTTTTTCTCCAAGCTCTGGCACTTCTCACTGCTTGTAGGAAAGCTCATTTGCAGCCCCAAAGAAAAATCCTATATTGACTCCCACACGTACTAAATGATACATCAGTGCAAAGCCTCCTATGGGAGGATCTCCTCCAAAGAGAAAAAAAAACCCAAGAATATCCTGTGCTTAAATAGCAGCTCCCTGTTCTGCAGAGTGGCAATTGTCTTCTATTTATTTATTTCCCCCCTGCTTCTGAACCCCGTTTCTGTCACCTTTCCTGGAGATACTTAACTACCAGCCTGGTTCTGGGAGTCACCTCTGAAATCTGGTGCCGTGTCTCAGTGGCCCTGTTGATCTGATACCTTGTGCAGTCAGGGAAGCTTTCTTTTTTTTCTCTTCTCTGGTTTTGGTGCTTTTTGTAACCCTATCAAAGCAACCATGAGCCTTGTTCTCTCCTCTCCCTGGCCATCTGCTTGAAGCATCTGGTAATCAGGTGCAAGCCCCCACATCCAGAGCATTCATGCTTAAATTTGCAGCTACCTTGCCACCCACATTGGCTTTTGTTATACTGCCAAGATGTACCTCTTTGTGCACTCGATATGAGAGAGACTTAAATTCCACCATCAGCCTACTGAAATTCTGATGGGCCAGGGTGACACTATCGCCTCTGAACATAGATATGTATCAGCCTTTGCCCATTTTTCTCTGCTACAGTCTCCAGCTCATCTCTGCTCCAATTGCTCATCGCACCCAAGCCATGTGTGCGCTGCGGAGGTACAGCTCTGAGTTGCAAATAATTTCTCAAAGAAATACCTCCGTCTAAAACATGATGATGCTTAATGTGCGCTTGTCATTTCTGGGATTCTTCTTATATCCCTTTTTCCATCTGAGTAATCTCTGTGTATGTGTCTCCATATAAGAGACAAATAGAGTCATTGTTCTGCTCCATATTTTAATTCTGTATCTGTATTTTAGGGACATTGCTGCCTTCCCAACAGACTGGCTAAGTATTACAAACTGCCAAATTTAGGCTTTGGGAAGTGGCTGCAACTGAAATTGCCCATTGAATTTAAGAACAGACAAATAATTTTGTCAAAAACACCAAAGCCAATGACCTTGAGCAGTATCCCCTGTCCCTCACAAAGGGATCCCAAAAGAAGAAAAGCTCCACTGCTACTGATTTGTCTTTCTGCAGACCCAGATTAGACAAGACAAAGGAATCTTGACGTCTGATTTTTCTACCACAGCCTAATCTTCACATGTATGCGGGCTGTTAGAGCAGAAACCCCAAACTGAAGCCCCTTGTTGTGTCAAGATATGGAGATGCAAGGTATTTACTAGCTCCTGTGTTTGGATGAAGAGAGTGCCCATCTGTTTGAGCAGGATTGGTTTGATAACACAATAGGAGTTGCAAATAAGTCCCATGGTGAGGTGGGCCCTGTTTTTGCAGCTACCCCATTTGCTGAGCTCCTAGAGCCTCTACCACCTCTGATGGCATCTAGTAGACCAGTGCGCCTAAACAAAATGGGTTTAAGCTCCAGCAGACCCAATGTGCCTCCCATCCCACCCAGGGGAGGCCATTAGCTTGGCTTTGTCTGGCCCCTGAAGATCACCCAAATAGGCTTGGGACATACCCTGCCCATGTCCTCAGTGGGGTCTGCTCAGCCAAAGCTCAAGCTTGGTGCCCAGCACTGGCACATCAACAAAAATTTCTGGACTTTGGTGCTGCAGTTGTCAGTAAATATCACGTAGCATTGATTTGGTGATCCCGAGGTGCTGGCTGCATAGTCTGATGAGAAATGTGCTCAGGAAAGGCATGGAGAACGGTGGCAAAGAACTACAATTCCAGAATGATCCTATAAATCAGTCTTACAGTAGAAGTATTTTCCTACATTGGTGGATGAGACTAGATTCATGTGTTGAAGGAAGATGGTAAAACACCAAAAAAAAGTGGCATTTCATTATTTACTGCAATTTATGCCATGTTGTTCTTGGTATACCCATCTATATATTTGGGTTTTTTTTTTCTTTCCAGATTGTTTATTCACTGTTGGCATCTTCCATTACACCTTTTTTTAATGTGATATAAAAAAAAAACCAGCCCCACAAATGGCTATAAAGCTTTTATTTATTTTTTTTTAAGTTTAAGGTTGATTAAGAAACAGCCTTCTCTGGTGTAATTTCTCAGTGGAGTTCTACTCACTGAGTAGGGACTGCTACTCAGCATTTAAAAAAATATAATAAATCAAAGGTAAAGAAGTAACCTGCATCTCATTTGTTTAAAACATGCAACATTTCACCAACTACCTCCTTTGAATAAAGATAGTAAAGGTGTAATTGTTATTTTGGGCCCTGTTGGGTCTAGGGTTTTTTAGGCTTTTTTTCCATTATGTGATTCCTACCTGACCCTCAAATTACGAACTTGAGCAGATGTTTGTATACACGAGCAGGACGTGTCACATCCATGTGTGATTCCTCGTGTTTGGCACCGCATCGTCACCCGTTCTGCTGCCTGTAAATGCACCCGTGCTTACAGATTGCCCAGATACTGCTGCGGCTGTTTGTGTACGTGATTTTCACAGAATATAAGAAAAAAAAAAAACCAGTAAATGCATTAAATATGGCTTCACAGAATTTTTTTTGCAGAAAGCACTGAAAAGCCTTTATTGGTTATTGCAAAAGTTAGAAATAAATCCGCAGGGACTCTTCCACAAATGGGTAGAATAGAGTATTATTTAGAAGAGGCCTTATTGGCTTGAGTCACGAAGCTGGCTCACTCCGAGTGTTGTGCCGTAAGTTTAGTGGGAAAAGTTTGACAGCAATTTAATTTTCATTGACAAATACTGTCATAATATTGAGGGAAACTGTATCAACAGTAGTGGTCGATGCTCAACCAGTCATATGGACTGGACGAGCTTACCATATGCTTAACTACAAACTTCTCTTGGAAAGCTCCTTTAAAACACTTGACAAGCTTAAGATACTAGTCAGTAATGAGCTTGAACAGAACATGTGAAGTTTTACATTTTGTATAGAAAATGGATTAGTGTTTACGTGTTTCCTACGCAGAAGAGGTTTGTATGCTGGTGTCTGTGTGGCTACAATGCCAGTGTGCATTTCTATAGCCTGAGGTTCACCCAGTCAAAAGAAATTTAAAAGTGAAAATGCAAAAAAAAAAAAAAGCCAAAAAACCAAATCAAACATAATTTATTTCTTCTGCACAGCATTAAGGTAAGAATATATTCATTTCAGTTGCACATACAGTGTTTGAATTTGCAGTTTCTGGTAGTAATGGGAATGCCAAAAAACACAAACTGAGGCAGCCCCCCATATTAGCATGATAATTATGACAGCAGGTGATAGGTCCGGGCTTTCATTAATGTGCAGCATTACTACCTTCTCCTAGCAATGAACCTTTTAGGCTGATCACTGCCTTTAGCATTTTTGCTGTGAACTTATAGATTTCCGTCTATAATTTCGCACAGTCTCTGAGTATTTGAGGTGGTGTCTGCCTACCTGCCCGATGGTGGATCAGATCAGGTATGTGATGATGCAAATGCTTCATCTTGCGCCTCAATTTATATATATATATTTTTTTTTGTGGGTCTGATTGTACCCACAATTAAGAAATCTTAGTGTTAATGTGACCTGGTTCCCCCACCCCCCATCCCCTGGCAATATACTCTGGCACACAGATTTCAACTCCTGTGCTTTTTGTCAGTCTTTTTTTTTTTTTTTTTAAATGCATTTGTTCACACACTCATAGACATACACATGCATACGTGTGTGTATGTGTGTATATATATGTGCTTGTGTGTATTTAATGTATTTTTGACGGTGGCCAAATACTGCGCCAGGTTAGAGATTCAGTTAGATAATTCAAACAGAAGTCTGACCTGATTCTGTCTTAATTTGCTATGTTTTGTTAGCATTGAGCCATTTGTAATTTAGTTACATGTAGAGTAGTTCAGTGATGAGCAAGTTTAAACAATATGGAAGGCATAATGTATGCTTACATGAAAAGCATATACAGCCTTTCATTGCACTTTGTACTTGGGAATCATTCTCTTTTTTCAGTGTTGCTGTGCTTTCCTCTCTGAAAAGTAACTCTCCCCATTAGAAAGAATTAAAAAATAGCTTTAAAAATATTAACAGAAAATAGCAGTTTCTGTGGATGGTTCAGCTTTGGCAGGTTTTCTTAGTGTAAATATTTTTGAAACTAGTTTCATTTCCAAGGCTTGGTGTTTTAAAGGTTTTCTTGTAGAGGAAAAGTAGAATTGAGCCTGATTTGGATCCATTTACCCCTCTGTAAATCAGACGTGACTCTTGAAATGGCACTTCTATAGATCAGATCAGATTCAAGTTTGTCTTTTTGTTGGCACATTGGTCAAATCTGCTGCCATTATGTATAGTAACTGCACTTTATTTTCCAAGCTAAAGGAATGGATGATCCCCTCTGTTTTCTCAAGTCATTGCTTTTGCCCCCTATTCATCACTATTAAATTTTATTTCTTGTCTACAACCAGGATTTAGACTGCTTGGCCTCGAATTAGACGGGTCTAGATGGTACCATCTGCTGAATGCTCAACAGCTATTAAGATTCTTAGTTTTTTAGCATTTTTTTTAATGTATTCATCTGACAAGGAAAAGAAAGCAAAAATGGTGTCCAGCATTATTCATTTTATCAGTTTGGCAACCAAAGCATGTTGGCATGGGTACATTCCTTGTAGTAAGTGCCTGCGAGTACAAGTGTAAAGACAGCTTTGAAGCTTGCCATGAGATCCTGTTTTATTAGCAGAGATGTGTGAACCCACCTGCCACAGGCTTGAAATGTTAAAAAAAAAAAAAAAATCATAACTTGGAGGCCTGAGATGGCCAAAACAGTAACTGTTGTAATGGTGTCTTGGCCATGGTCTTCTCTTGGCGCTGTGCGACTGTTCTCTGGTTTGTCTCGGAAGTATTTGTACCTCTTGGTGTTGCACCCCTTACCTTTACCAGGCCACCACTTTAAAGATGTAAAATTTCTGCAAAGAAATGAGAAGGGATGGGCCCTGCTGCTGCAGTACGTGAAGTACAACCACCTATGGGTCCCCAGACATGCCACTGCCCTTTGGGGACCTCGCTCCCAGCACCCGTCCTGCAACCTCTCCTTATGGACACCTCCAATTTCATTCAACGCTACCCCCAGTCACCAATGTGGCACAGAAGAAAAATTCCTACCATTTTCCTTTGTCTGCCACTAATGCGAGAGCAGTTCTTCCAAAGAAACCTGCAGGACCCTGCTCTGCAATACTGCCCACCCGTTGGGTCACCACCAGGTTTTTATTCATCCCACTTGAAGAGAAAAAAATTATCGGCTGGTTTTGAAACCTCAGTTTGCATTTAAAAGTGCAATAATTGGACTGAAGACAATGCTGGTGTATTACTTTTTTTTTAAAAAAAAAAAAAAAAAGCAAAGCGAAGGAGATCCCAGGTGGGGGGCTAAGTGACTGTGGGAATTTGCTCTTAGGTGGAAAGAGTCCAAACACTATTGTCATGATCTGGGCTGTTTTGGGTGCTTATCAAGCATTTATTTGCATTGATATGATCAAACACCTAGTTCAGAATGGCTGCTTTAAACTCAACAAAACAAACGTGGGGATTCACTGAAGGCGAATCCAAAATCGTGTCTGGAGCATTGTGCCTCCTTTTTAACAAGACCTTTTCTGTGTTCACTTTTAAAATGATGACACCATACTGGGGGTTGTCGTTCAACAGATTGTTGGTTCTTTTAACAATTTGTTCAATGGAGGAGGAGGAGGAGGGAGTAGAGGCAGCTATATTTGTCACTACTGTTGTTCAGTAGAATAATTGATTTTTCCAGTTTGGCAACCAATTCCCATTTTCTGCTGCTTTATTAATTCCCTCCCTCCCCCCCTTCATATCTTCAACAAAAGACACTTTTCCCTTCAATTCTTAATAGCAATTTGCACTCTCAGCTTTCTTGGTCGAGGAAACTGTGTCCAAGAAAGATCTAGGGATTTGCTTACTGGCTTTTGGGGCAGCACCCACGGGCTGAGCCTGGATGTGTCTTTGGTGCTGGGCCAGCTGAGAGCAGTCACCTCCTCAAAACCTCCTTGCCGTGTGAAGTGTCTTTCTGTGCTCGAGTGTAACCTTTCTACCCTCTTAACACGGGATTTATTTTGACTCCGTAGCTGTTGTTCTGCAAAATTTCCCTCTCTTTTTTTTTTTTTTTAATGGAAGTTTTATGAGAGGAGACATAGAAGTGTTGCATTCTCAGTGAATACTTTCATGCTATCTACATTTGTCACAGCAGACAATCTGACTTGCTCTTCTAAGTGTAAGGCTCCATGCTTTGGTGGTACTTGGTTTTGGCCAGGACAGTATCCAGTGCTAGTCTGAGAGTCAGTCAGAGGAAATTGTCTGGATGGAGGGGCAGTATTTACTGTTTTGGCAAGCTTTGGTGATTTGAACAAAGCTTTTTGCTAATTTCAGTAATTCTTCATTCTTTTTTCTTTATTTTTTTATACCTGTTTGCCTACCAATAAGAGCTCTTTGTATCCAGGGTGTGTGTTTAGCTATTCCAGAGGCAGATATCTGAGGGGCTTGCACTGCACAATAACAGGGACCCCCTCTTTGCATCAAACCCCACTAAAAAGGCTGCTCAGACTCTCCCATGAGGCACTCAGCAGCGCCTCACAGGGATGGATGAATGTAGCCACTGATGGATGAATCCTGCTCGATCTCTGTATTTGGGCTAAATACCTCGAGGAGCAATTTTGAGAGCCAGTTGAGGTGTCCTGCACTGAGTGTCCAGTCTCACCCTCGCTGCCCATCCCATACCCTCACGCTGGTGTGGAGGGGGGAAGCTCAGGCAGGTCAGATGCAGCACCACGTGGTGATGTTCTGGGGAGAAGGGAACAGGAGTTTGCCCTAAACTGTCCCATGGCCACCAGGGAAGTGAAACGGGACGGGGTCGACCAGTGTCTGTCAGGCCGTGCGAGAGCAAGGCTGGGGCTGTGCCCGGGCTCACGTCTTATCCCTCACAACCCCACCGCTCTTCTCACAGGGGGGCACGTCTTGAAATGGCTAAACTGAGCGGAGCTCAGGGCTTTTTTTCCTTTTTGTTTTTTTTTAATTATTATTAACTTAAAAATTATTCCAGCTGGAGGCCGCACTCCACATAGTATACCAGCTAGGAGATATATATATATATATATATTTCAATCTCTTTTTGGAGGTGGGAGGTGGCTCCCTGGACTCTTGCTTTTGGCTCCTGCAGCATCCCAGCGTGTTGGGCACTGGCCCGGGGCACGCAGAAGGTTTGTGCCTCTGCTCTGGGGAACTTGGGCGTCTGTTCACTGCCAAATTTTGAAAGCCCCTTTAACGTAAACACGTGCAACCTTTTCCAAAAAAGGCCTTAAAGCTCCAGTACAGAACTATATTTATGTGTTAAAGTTAAAAACATATTTAATATATTACCAGCAATTGATTTACTGTATAAGTAAAATTAACTACGCATAAATTAGTAAAATATTTGCAAGAGAAAAGTGCAATAATTGCCCTGATTTGAGTGAATGAAGTGGTTAAGGCTTCTATTTACTAGCTTTGTTAAGCATAAATATCTAATGTTTAAACTCCAACAATTTCTTCAGCCCCAGATCTCTATTCAAAAATATGACTGAATTTTGCAAGTTACTGTAATTTATAGAAGGCTTTTTCCAAGGCTTCTAAAGTCAGATAAAATAATTTAAAAAAAAAAGTCTCTTTTTATCTCTCCTTTTTGATTATTGCAAATTGGGTATAATAATCTTGGCTAGTTTGAGTATTAAAAAGGTGAACATGCATCATTAGCAATAGGATTTTATGAACATTTTTGTAATATTATGTAATATATAAACTTATGTTGGTTTTTTTTTTTTCATTTTTACATGTAGTAATTAATTTTGTCTTACTGACAGATGATTCTCAGTGACTGATTTTCAAGAAAAAATCCAGACAGGTATTTTAACCCTTTGTTTTCATTCTAGACACCTTGCATTCATGGGTCTGGCTATAATTATGGGGTGCTGCACTAGGCTCTGTTGTAAATTAAAGTTTAGCTCTATTTATGAGTTCCCAGAGCTGTATCTTCATGAGAATGTTTTTTCTGGCTGGGTGGTGGGAGTGCAGACCGAGGAGATGCCTGCTTCTCTCTGAACAAAATATAGCTACACTGAGCGCTTACCCAAACCACCCTCTCCTGGTTTTTGGGGTAACCTGTAACCGAATATGGTGGCAGCCAGCAGGACACCCACCTTCCCTCTCCTCCCTTCAGGAACCCCTGAATCTGCCTCCTGTCCCTGCATGGAGTAGTGTGATGGTAATGTTTAGGTATGGAATGGGGAAGATCTAATGCTCCCCCACTAGGGTTAGAAGATGACTTCCCAAGCAGTGAGGGAGGGAGCAAGGTGGGGACACAGCACCTCTACCACAGAGCCCTTGTCGTGCTGCTCCAGTGCCGGAAACTTTTGTCTCCCTCCTTTACCTGCTCCCCTCCCTTTCCTCACTGTTGATCCACCTCTTGCTCTTGACATCTATGTTTTTCTAGTATTTATTATGCTGGGCTTGCAGAGGGTGACATTGTTGTTTGGTGTCTCTTGAGGCTTCTGCTGCAAAAGCACCATTTATAGGGCTGTGCTTTTTTAAGGTACCTGTCTGGGTTATGTGGAGATAACCCTTCCCAAAGCAGGGGCCGGGTTGGCTGCTGCTCACTGGGCTTTTCACAGAATCACCTAGGTTGGAAGGGACCTTTTAATATCATCTAGTCCAACCAATGAAAAACACAAAAAAAACACAACCAAAAAAAAAACCCAACCACCAACTCCCCCCCACAAACCCCATACCACACCCAAAACAACCCACTACAAATCCATATCCCCGAGCACCGTGTCAACTCGCATGGGTTTGAATACCTCCAGGGATGGTGCCTCAACCACCTCCCTGGGCAGCCCATTCCAAGGCCTGACAACCCTTTCAGTAGAGAAATATTTCCTAATATCTAACCTGAACCTCCCCTGGTGCAACTTGAAGCCATTACCCCTTGTCCTGTCATCTGTGACTGTCTGCATGCTTTGTGCATGTGCAGCACCCCAGAGCAGAAAATAACAGCTAACAAAGTCTGTTCCTGTGTATTGCCAAGCCACATGGCCAGTTTTAGGGTGGTTTTGTAACACAACTGAAAGAGTAAGCATGGGCCTGATCCCTGTTTGAAATGGATGAGAAATTCTTCATGGACTTGAGGAAGGTTTAATTGTAAGCAAACTTGAATGTTTGTAGCATTGAGGGTGTGGTGGTGTTTGGTTTTGTTGGTTGGTTGGTTGGGGATTGTTGTTTGCTGTGTTTTGGGTGCTTGCAGGGTTTTTTGTTTAGTTTGGGCTTTTTTTTTTTTTTAAAATATTTGCCCTGAGCCCCTTGTTGCATCTTTTCCTGGCTTGTTTTCCACCCTCCTCTGGCACCAGATGGCTGGAAGGCAAGCCCCGCTTATCTAGTACATCTTCTAGAGGGTCCCAACAGCAATGCTGCTCTGCAGGGAAGCACTTGAAATCCATAAGCCCTAAGAAGCAGGAAAATGCAGCTGGATGGGATCTCCTCCACGGTGGGCCTTGTGCTATTGGATGGGTGCTGAAAACATTCAAGAGTAAAAACCCATCGCTGTATGGGCAATAAGGGCTGTGCTATCAGTTACAGACAGTACTGGACACCGGTCTATCACTCGTGTTGTGGCTGTAATGTTACACATAAATCCCATTTGTTTCTGTAATAGTTTGAGCAAATAGAATTTCCAGCCTTCCATTTCTTAGTGGTAAATTCATGCCGGGTTTTTAGGACCAACTGTGAGGGAAGCAACATCATGGAGAGTGTTCCCTTAAGGCCCATTTGTGTGGTGTATGCTTGCCTGGAAAATAATACAAACCCTGGCAAAACAGATGAAGTGAGTTAGGTGTGCAGATGAAGTGAGTTAGGTGTGACTGCACCCCCTCAGAGGCAGTGGGGCTCCTCCACAGCCCCAGGGTGCACCCCCAGGTGGCCCTTCATGCATCTTCTGGCTCGCACGCACCTCTCGATTACTTGCCCTCACATGGTGCTTGCACAAAAAGTTGCAGTTGTGTCAGCTTACGTTGCTTACCTGGCCCACGAGACAAATGCAAGAGCCTTTATTTTAATATTTCACTGGAGTAGCGGCTCACAGAGTTTTACAGAATGAAAAGCCAGGGTCATCATGTCAAGCTTTGTCTCTCCTTCTGAATGAGTCACAGTGTAATATTTTTCCACAGGTTGCTAATGCTGCAGAGGGGTTGCATGTGACATTGACTATCATCTCTGTGTAAAGAAATTCCACTTAAATTCCATTAGTGCCTGCTTTTCCTTAGCTTCAGCTCGTGCCCACTTGTTGTTAGATACGGCTGTAACTTGAGGCTACTTCAGCAGTTGTCTGTTCTCTACCTCGGCTTTTAAAGAACACTGATCTGGTTGGGTTTGACTCACTGGGATAATTTTGTCACTCGTTTTTTTGTATGTTCTGTATCTGTCTAATGATAAAGATAGCCAAAGTTGGGGTATGGTCTTCCAGATATTTCCTCGTTCTCCCATTACACGTTGCAGGAACGATTTCGCACAGTTTAGTCAGTGCCTCAATTTGGAAATTCCAGAAATATCTCTGCCTCTTTTTATGCTGACATTAGGTCTTAGGTTTAAGATTTTTAGAGTTTAATTTCTAATCATTCACTGTGCTTCTGCCCCTTTCGTCTCCAGTAAGGAGAACAGTGAGTGGTGCCTTCCTTTTGTTCTTACCACAATGTTACTTGACATTTTTTCTTTATTAAATTGCATCCCATCACTAAAAGGCAGGCTGGATTATTATTTTTTTTTTATTTATATATTGTCCCTTCATTCATATTGTCTGTGGCTTCCCCTCCATTTTCTACTTTAAATAAATTTCATCCCGGTTTTGCATGCCATTGCAACAGAAGTGGAATGAAATCAGCTTTTTTGGTCATCTTTGGGACAGACCAGCTATGCCTCCCATCACTCCTCCCTCCTGATGTTAGCATGCAGAGCACCCTCGTACACTGTCCGGCTCGTTATGCATTATTTAGCTCACCCTCTCCTCAGAACTTATGACATCGTAGCCTGTTAGGGGATCATTCAGCATTAGCTTTCATAGAGCCCACGTAAATCACATTCATGGCTTCCTTCAATTCTTTTTGAGGGGTTTTTGGATTATTTTTTTTCCCCAAATATTCTATTAGTTTTGTTACGTATGATCTCCCTTTTGTGAATCCATGCTGAATATCTTTAATTAAATCATAACTTTGCCTATTTTGTCCCTGATTAGTGTTTCCAATATCTTCCCCACTGCTGAAATCAGGCTGAGTCGTGTTTAATTTCCTTGATCTTCCCTAGAGCTGTTATTATATATAGGTGGCTACATTGGTCCTCCCATCTACGGGTACCTGCCCTGCTTCCAAAGGTGTTCCACAGATACTTCCTAAAGTGTCCCCTTCCTTGTACCTTTTCCTTCCAAATTCTGGCAGCTTGTTTTGGACTTTTAGGTACTTGAAGAAGTGCATTTTTACAGCTTCCCCTTCACTTCATTGCTTCATCTTTCTCATCCTCTGTAGCCACTCCACACGTTGGCATTTGCAGCTGCCTTGGCAGCAGATATCCTCCCCAGCACCCTGGTTGCTTGGTTTGCTTGTGTGTGGTGTTGGGTGGCCTCATGCCAACCTCCCCATGTGCATCCCGGTCCTTGATAAACCAAGAAACTGTGCTTGCTGTTTGGAGGCCAAGGCCAGCGTCCTGTCCATCCTTTCCAGACCATCCTTTCTCCTCAATCTGAGATCTCCTTGCTATTTTGAATTCACCAAGACAGAGATTGTTTCCTTGACCCTTCATGTATTTTTGTCAGACCGCATGTGTATTTTCTGCTGATATGAACTCATCTTTGAACACTTGCCATTTCCGTATGGAGTTGTTTCCTCCGCTTCTTTATTCCATTCAGGGTCTGCTCCTCCTCTCATTGAAGTCAGCTGGGAGTTTTGCCATTGCCTTCCTCGAGAGCAGCAGCGATTCACTGACACTTTAGGCATGCTCTCAAAAATTAACCCTGTTGAAATTGAACATCGATACTGAGCTTTATATTTTAGTTGTAAATCCAACTCTAACTCCTTGAACACTTCTGTTTGAAGAATGGCTACTATGAGGAAGCCCATTAATTTTAATGTAACTTTCCATAGTTAGATTTGGGTCATAACATTTCCACTGTCATGGCTGCAAAAACAACATCAATAGAAACCTCAGGTTTCCTGGATGCTGCATCAGATGCTTCCAAATCTGGTTATCCTTCTTCCCCTGTCATTAGAAAACTCATACTCGTAGAAAAACTGCTCAAATAGTGTTTTAATCTTTGTAAAATACCCTATAATTAAATGATAAGAGGAAAAACCCATGAAAATAAGGCTAAGTAGAGGTTTTGGGGGATTTTGTTCATTTTTTAAGAGTGGCATGCAAACTTTTCTTTTATGTTTTCCTTGCTAATAATGCTGAGAGTCACATGCCTCTGTCCCCACAAACCATCGTGGAAATAAGCCCACAGGACCCGTGACTTCAACCAGAAAATTGCTGCTCTGTCCTTAGCTCACCCCACTGTGATGAAGGCTGGTTCCACATATGGTATGTAAGCTCACACTTACTTCTCTGAGACCATGGAAACCTGAGTATGATGGAATACATCAGGGATGGAGTGGCAGTCTTGATTGCGAATATTTTTTGCTAAAGTCAGACACTGAATGTTACTGTAATGACATTTTATATCTTTCCTTCTATATTCTAGCAGAGAGAGCCACAGGTGTTCCACTGGAATTACTCACACATTTATAGAATTGGACATTCTGTCATTAAACGGACTTAAAACTAAAAAGCCTTTGTCTGCAAAAGGTGACCAATAGAAAAGGACTTTGGATTATCTGATATCCCCTAACTTAATCATATGGCTCTTAAGAGTAGGGCATAAGCAGCTGTGTCTCGCTAATATGCATGCAATATGTGTAAAGTGATATGCTTTAATTCTAAACTTGTTTTTATCAGGAAGAAAAAAGCATTTAGATGAGGAACATTAAGATTCAGCATTAACCATTTTTTTCCTTGGGGCAAAATTATTCATCACCTGATATTTATTAAGGCAACACTTTTATTTTATTGCTCTGTACTGTAGAGAGTCTTTCCAAACATTCTCAAAGTTCTGCAGGGAAGTTTTATGGGCAGATTTGCAAGCAGTATTTAAAGTGGTTTTCAAAGTCAGTGAATTTGAGAAAGATATTTTCCTTTTCCTAAATAGTAATGCTGTCAAATCTCACAGTGGAAATAACAGAGAAAAGCAGTCATTTAATTTATTATTTAATTTTAATTTTTATCCATCCTCCCACATTATATAAACTTGATTTCTGTATTGTAGCCTTAATTGTTAGTTTGTGTTGGTTTAATCTCTCTTATTTAAGTATGTTTGCTTTAATAATATTTAAAAAAACTAAGACAAAGAAACTGTAGATTAGAGACTTTATTTTCAGGGTAAAATGATACGGATAAGTGAGCGTCAACTGACCAGAAATTATTTGCTTCTGTCTGTTAGACACGTAATGGAGTCATTTAACTAGTCAAATTAGGAGCTGTAGAAATGCACCATGCTTCATTACTGAGTTCGAATGGGCACCATTTTACATTTACGTCAAAAATTATCTCATAGCAAATTAATGTTTTCATTGTGCAGGGATGCCGGAGCTGTGCAGTATCAGCACCACCTAGAGGATGCGGCACAGATGGCTTAGAAGTGTTTGTCGAATAGAAAACCCAGAGAGGAATAGATTATCTTTTAAAAGCAAAGTACTTCAAACAAACCTCTGCCTTCCCCAAAACCGCCCTGGAAGTTTAGTTGGTTTTGCTCTCTTAAACTACACCCGTTCTGCACCGGTGACACACAAACTCGCCGGTGGTTATGGACCGCTTTGGGCTGGCTCTTCAGTAAAATCCTTCCGTGTCAATACTGCCAGTTGTATATTTTTTAATGCAAAAAGATGCCATTGGAAGTCAGAATATCACTTGAAAAATCCAGAGAACGAGCTCCCTGACGAACCAGGAATAATTTCCAAGCAACATTACGGAGGGTCTTTCTTCCTTTGATTTTCCTGAAAAGCCAAAGAGAAAGAAGGAAGTTAGTATTTAAGAAATTACATGTTTACTTGGTGAATGGAAAGAGCTAGTGCCTTCAAGTGTAGAAAAAAAGAAGAGAGTGAGACAAAAGTGAGGGCAGCAGACAGGCTCAACAAAGTTACAGCAGTGAATAGGTGTGATGCAGGACCTGAAAGATGATCACACAGAGAACCAGCAGCACTAATGGAAACTGGACAGTGATAGTAGTAAGCTCTTTAAAGCACAGAATGCTTATGGGTGACTCAACACTCACTTTCCCAAAGGGGTATTTGTTGAAAAGGAGGTAGTATAAAAACTTAACGAAAATCTAATAAAATCTTACTTCTCTGGGGCAGGAGATGCTGACAGGTGGGATCTCGACCCACCCCAGCAGCTTTTCCAGCAGAGCCAGGGCGTAGCGGGCACTCCTGGCATCAGATGATTAGATGAGTTGCAAGGCAGGAAATTTCATACCTAAGTGTTTGGTGATGAAAGACTGCAGAGGCTAAGTGCCCTTGGCTGTGGGGTTTAGTGCTCCAATACAATTCCTGGAATTCTCGAGGGGAAAAAAAAATAAAGTAAAAATAAAAATAATCATAATAAAAAAAGAAGTTGGAAGTTAGAAGCTATCGAGACTGGACACTGTGCAAGCAGGGTTCTGAGCCTTCCCAACTTCAGTGGTAGCTTTTCTGGTCACTTCATCGGTGCCCAGCTCCTGCCCACTGGCCATGGCCTTGGAAGCCTAAAGCAGAGCAGTGAAGCAGGAGGAACCACCATGGTCACCCCATCCAGACTTCTGTCTACGTGGGGCAAAAACTGGCCCCCAGTGATTCTTTCAAGGAAAAGAAAAGTGCAAGAAAACATGTCACATGCGAGCAGAAATCTGCAGGATTCGAGTCTCGGATATGATCTGCATTACATATATCTTATAAATTGACCAGAATATCTAAACAGGTTTTCCAATCTTATTAAATGTTTTGTGTGCATAACTGAATTAATTCTCCATATTAATATTCTTAGAAGACATTTATAGAACAAAACAAAAACATGCACAAAGTATTTTGACACAAAGCACAGGAACTGGAGACAAAGATGAGCTGAGAGGGGGAAGTGGACCAGAATTCATTTTGTATTACACTTATCTCTGGAGCAAATGATCACTCATTAATTAAAATGCTACTGCCAATTGTAGTTGGAAGACAAAAATTCTTCATAATTGTGTCAAGTGTGTAATTTTTGTTAGTATACTATTGGTTTTCATATTTCAATGAGTTGCTCTTGAAGATCCTTTTGAAAAATCAAATAATTGCTTGTGATATTATTCTGTGGGTAAGTATAGTTTCTTAAATACATACTGTGCTGTAAGTTCAAGAATTTGTAAGTGACTTTAGAGCCATGGTTATGATAATGCCACATTGGTAGACGATAGAACATGCCTGTGAGCAAGTTTTCTTTTGTTCTACACAAAGCTTTTTTTTCCTTGGTGTTTTTTTCTTTTTTTTTTTTTTTTACTAGCTTAAGCTCATTGCAGAGAAGGATTTCTTTGAAACAGCAAAGAAAAAAATGTTAAGAGCCTTGCTTACAAGTACTCTGGTATTTTCTTCTTTTTTTTTTTTTTTTAACTGTAGAAGCACTTTACCTATTATCATGAATCTTGTCTGCTGAGATAGTTCAGCCTTCATGTTATGTTTACCAAGGCCAGACTAGAGGATCAAATAATTTATAACCATTCCTGTTGGGTTTTATGTAATAACTTTGGAACTCATATAAAGTAATGATCCACAAACTCTTTTAATGTTCATTATAAAATATGAAATATTTCTCAGAACCATTGCAATTATGTGACCAGACATAACTGTTTCACACATGAGTAAATACAGGGAGGTTTAACATAACTTTATTATCTTCCTGTCTTTTCCTCTCATTGATGTGATAATACTGTTTTAATATTTTTCTAAAGAAAAGTTAAGTAATTTCAGAATCTCTATTGAGGCCTAGTTTATTGGTTTTTGTAATAGAGTACTCAAGAATAATTGTATTTATGATTAGACTGATAGTAGTAAACGTTGTTGTGCTGAATAGGGGTAAAATACCCTGAAAGCTTTATATTATTATAAATTAATATATACCCTTATATCAGTAGGAAGAAATTATTAATATCTGTCTGTCTGTCTATGCATTTATATTATGCTCATCATAGTATCAGTACACCTTCTCTTGAGACTTTCTGGGGTTTAGTTGTTATTAAAATGTCAGTAGATATAGGATGGCAAAACTCATTAAGACTACATAAAAAAAAAACCAACACATCCCAGGACCTTGCCTGATACTTAGAGCTAAGCTTTAATTTCCCCCTCTTCTTCTGATCTTCTTGGATTTAGAGAAGACAGAAAGTGGAACCTGCCACAACTGAAACTCTCTGCTGCTCAGCCCAAGCTCCTGTTAAACCTGGCTGGGCATTTCATTGACCTTTAGAGGGTTTCTGCCCCATTCAGGCCAGAAGCCTCTGAACTTTATAGTTGGTGGCTCTGGAGTCTTTTGCATCTCTCCCCCAAGCCTGTCTCTGAGATCCCACCTGCAGGTCTGAGTTACAGCATATGCAGTGAACATTTGGTGCTAACGCAGGGAAAAAGAAGCCACCCTAGAGAAAACAGCATGGAGGGAAAAAGTTTGTAGTGCACAGAAGGATGCTCACCTTCTCCTTCCCTTCCTTGAAGAACAGTGCTCAGCATGCAGAAGAGAAAGGAGGGTGAATGTGTATTTTCAAACTGGAAAATATACTATTTTTATTTTACCAACATAAATCAGTAATATAACGTAACTGAATTTTGGTCTCCAGCTGAATGGTACTAAACAAACATCCTCAGAAAGAAAGATCTTTGTCCAAAAGAGCATAATCTAATTAAGAATAGCCTTAATAAGCAGAAGTCATTTTTTTCCTAATTCTTCCCTTGTCTGCCTGACATCTTTCATCTTGCAGACACTTAGGGGTGGGAGCTGCCTTTCTGTTGGTGGCCTGTGCTGTGCCAAGGGCAGGACCTCGCTGCAGGGCTGGCTGTAGCACCACCAGCCGTGGTGGCAACAGCAGGAGGTGCAACGGGGAACCGGTGTGGGGCTGGCACTGAGACCTGGACTGACTTCTAGGCTGTGTATGTGTTTGGTGCCAGAGTCTTGAGCAGATCAGATATATGTTTCTCCAGATAGTGTTCTATATGCATATTGAGCCTTTCAGAAGGGGTAACGTCACCCTTTTCCCTGCTGACTCTGGTGTTTCACCAGCCAGCCTCCCTTCACCCAGAAGGATGAAGATTTGGCAAGCTCCTTCCTCCCGTGGCCACCCCGCCATAATAAATGGAGGTGGCACTAGCACAGAGGATGGTTTGCAGGAGGGCTCAGGCTGGCTCACTGAAGCCAAGACCTACTGACAGACATCAGAAGCTTTTTCCCTTCTTTGCCTTTCTCAGACCGCAAAAAATGGTCTGATGTGGTACCATGGAGGGGCCTCACAACATCTCCATGGACTTCCAGGGCACTCAGAGGTTAAATTTCTTCATTCCCCCCGTCCTGCTTGCTTCTCATACTGCAGGCTTTGTGCAGGGAGGGGTAATTTTCATGCATTAAGAGAAGTAAATCCAGAAATGTTATTTTCATGAGTCAGGAATAACCTGCACGATGCTAAGTGCTGAAGCAAAGCAGAGCCTTGAATCCGTTATACACGGTCATTCCTAACGAGAGAGAAAAATTCATTATTTCATATAGTCCCTCTGTTGCGTGTAATATTTGTAGGTCATTCTGTTCTCTTTACTTTTAAATTAAAATGTCTTTATTTTTCATTATGAAATGTGGGTGCATTGAAGAATGAGTCCAATTGTGTTTAGCTGTAGCAAAATGTGGTGTAACTAATGATATGAAGAGAGGTATGACCTATGCAGAAGATGCAAAGGACAGTGGCAATAAGACTTGAGCTCTATTTTCATATTTGTTTTGTATAATTTTAAAGACAAAGTTTTTTGGTAGACAGTTTTCTAATGAAAAAAATAGAAGTTTTGAAATTTGAGGGTAATTTTTATTTTCAGTCATTTATGGATTTATATCATGTCCATTTTAGGAAGCACTTTTGTCATTTCCTAAGGCATTTTTTTGTACAGGCAGAGTTACAATAGTTAATTTATTTGACACTGAAAACTAAATTTTAGCTTGCCTTTGGAAACTATGAAAAATATCAAAATCAGATTGTGAACGATTTTACTTTGCGCATAGCAGAATGTAGCTCAGCATAAGATAAAACCCCACATCTGCAGTCGGAAGGAAAATTTCCTGAAGACAAAAGTTTAGAAAAACATTCCATTTGTCCCGGGCCTTTTTTTTTTTTTTTTACCTCCAAAAAACGGAGTAGGCTAGTTTTGATCTTGTGCTATTTTCTGGATGTTCAAGCTCAAAGTTTCATTGAAAGATTTTGTACAGGGAAGTGTGTGACTCAGTTAACCAGGGATGGAGTTTTTTCACTCTGTACACTAGATCTGGGGGATACTGTATCCAGATTTAGAAAAAATATTGATGATTTTCAACACATTTGGGCAAGTATGCATTAAAAAATTTCTAGCATGAGCCTGAGCTGATGCTCCAGGTATGAGTAGCAGTCATATAAAACGTGTTTACATTAATTCTTCACCACAAGCAAATTAAATCTGTGTTTTCAGAAAGTTGCATTGGAAAAATTGCTTTGGAACTGCTATACACTGAAAGTTCAAAGTATGTATGAATTACTTAAACAAATAGATGATTTTTCAGAAGCTGGAACAACTCAAAAGAACTATATTTTAAACTTTCCTCTAATGGTAAACGGACTTATCATAAGCATGTTTTATGTGCACTTTTAACATATGATCAGAGATGTCGTAGTTTAATATAGCATTTTCCCTGTGATACTACGAGCTAGAAAAGCTATCTTCAGTCCTGTCAGCATAAAAACTGCACAGCAGGAGGTGAAACACATAAAGCAGTTTCCAGGCCTCCTAACATACACAATTCATGCAGTTGAAAAGGTTTTGATAGCTTAACTCTTTTGGGGTTTTTGTTTTGGTTTGGTTTTTTTTGTTGGTTTTTTTTTTTTTTTTAAATCTTGGATACCTAATGGTCAACTCTTTGTTGCTGTCTTGAGACACTGAGATTTTTTTCTGGAGGAAAAAACTTCTCTAATTATTCCTCCCCCCACTCCCATCCCCCTGTACAAAGTTAAGCCAGTCTTTTGTGTTTTATTAGGTATCAGGCAAGAGATTGCTTCAGAGTTGAGGGGGGCTGTATGTAGTTAAGACCGTAGTGTGATGAGACCACATAGGCTGAGATTATAGCCAGCATTAACTGTGCCCCCTCCCCTAAAGCAGTGATGCCTCACTCCCTGTTTCTCTGCTGTAGTGCTTTGGAGCAGGAACATAGAAGTTAAGAGCATGTAGACCTAAGGCAGACATCCCACCCCACCCACTGGTGTCTTGGTTGACATAGATGGAGGGTCTGTACTGTAGGCTGAAAATGTGACCCCTAGAAGGGAGCAGTGAGGGTTTTGGTTTGTGTTTTTTCTTTGTTTTTTTTTTTTTTTTTCTCCACTCTCTCCCCTTTGACTTGGTGCAGGAGAAAGGAGAAGGAGGATTTTCTTCACTTGGCTTTACAAGAAGTCAGTTTTCTGCCACCTTCCTGGGTGAGCTCCCAGCTTCCTCCATTCTCCTTTTTCAGCTTGCTTAGCCAGCCTTCTCACGGAAGGGTGCTGCTGTTTCCCAGGTTTTGCTTTAGGGTTTGTCTCCATCTCAACCTCTCCTTATTCTACCAGCAAAGTGGAAGTCCCTTTCAAGGAGAGGGAGGAGCGAATCACCCCCTCGACCCCTGATCCCCTCTACTAATAGGACTCAGCTGTCATTTCCCTGAATCTGAATGGAAGAGGTAGCAGCTGATCCTGGGATGATTTATCCGGAGAGCCCCACATTTCTGTATGGCTTTTCAAGTATGCCACCGTATTTCAGGATCACTGAAAAGGGCAAGTAGGTCCAATGACCTACTTATGTGGGACCAGTGACTATGAATAACATCTGTGTAGTTATGAACGCGCTGAGACCTGTATAATGCAATGAGTTTGTCTCTCTTCTCTTTGGTATTTTTTTATAGAAATAGTGTTGATTTTCTAAAATGTTTTATAAACTTCCATAAAACCTGGAAAATATTGTAGGGTATATATGTAAATTGAGCCATGAAAATATGTGACCTGCTTCAGAAGCATAGATGGTAATGTTGGTGTTGTGATGTCCCCCAGGACTTAGTTTATAATGTTATCTTTGGTCATACTCAAAAGAGAGCTAATTTATGGGCTTTCAAATCAGGACTAATTAATATAAAATGTTCTTATTTTATATGAAAAATTCCTTTGTAAAGAATCTTAATGGTGTGTCTTTCTGAATAATTCTCTCCGTAGTATAGGATGTGAATATGGAATATTTAAAAAAAAAAAGAAAAAAAATTAGAAATTTTGAGTAGATTTAGAGCACTGAACATAAGCATAGAATATTAACTTCCTTTTTTGGAGTATATTGTTCGTAGTCATCCTTTGTCTATTAACATTATCTTGAGTATGAAACCTGAAATCTGCTGTCTTTAGACCTCAGCATTCTTTGGCGACGGATGTACGTGGAATTGTTGACTGTCAATACTGTTGAGCGTACAACCGGCACACTAAGGTTAGCTCGCCCGCGACATTGTCTCTTGGGATTCAAAGGATGTCATTCCTGTCTAAGTGGCAGAGCGATAATACATCTGCACTCTCTGTCTGTGGCACCTTGCTGTCATGTGGCTTTGTCAATGGACAGTGACGCCTGTCATTTTGTTATGAGGCCCAACATAAAGCGTACATCACCCTTGACGTACTATAAAGTGCAGTGTGTAAAGAGGGTTATGCCTGGTGTCCGTGGAGTCTAAGTGTTCTGTTCTGAAAGATCATATTAAATAATAATATCCTCCGAAGACCCCATTCTGCTCTCAGCCATGCTGTTGAAAATTCATAGGCCTTGGAGCACCTAACTCTGCCTAGCTTGGACTCCAGCAGGGTGGAAGATTAAAAAAACCAAAGAATTTAAGCAATGAATTTCATCCACAAAGTGTTAACTTAAGGTTGAAGAGCACAGTTTTTTAAGTTTTAGTGCTCTGTGGCCTATGCACATCTTGTCCCGTTTCTGGCACTGCTGCAGAGGGAGAGTGAAGGGACAATCCAGTGGAGTTACTTGAGGTTTGGACGGATCTAATTGAAAACTTATTATCTTGGAAAGGATAATTCAAGGTTTTGAGCATATCAAGGGTTAGGTGTAGCAGGTACTTAGACTAAGAAAAGGAAAGTGTGAATTTTTCTTTTCAGTCTTCCTCATGCTACTTATCTCTCCTGAAACACATCCCTCTGCAGACATCTGTAATTACCGGAGGATATTCACAAAAATAAGATTTTATTGTTTGGTGAGAATGTGAAGTTATTTTCCTCATCCTTATCACCGCACACTGTAATCTGAGGCACCAATCAAAAATATTTGAAATATTGCTTCAATGACTAAGTACCTTTCTTTATTACACACCATATGTAGAATTGCCACTGATGTGAGAGAAGGCTTCAAGTTTTGAAGTGAATGCAGAGCTACGCTCTAAAGGATCGGAGGCTTTGTACCTGGGGCTGTTCAGGCAGAGTTTTATGGTAGTTATCCTAATGTCTTGGAGATGGATGCAGGAAAGAGTTCCTACTGCAGAGGAAGAGTGAGGTTTTGTAATTTATCTTAACCACCTTCAGAGGGATTCTGCGTGTTTTAACAAATCTCACCCAGCTTTGTTTGTTTCATCAGCCACTGGATGCAGGGCCTCTTGTATGTATGTGTATGTATGTGTTTACAAATAACGTGTGTATGTACAGACCTGCACCATGTGTGGCACAACAATATTTTCCTTCTTACTGAGCTAAGTAGATTTTAAATAATATTAATGCTACTGAAGAGTTAACAGGATTTTTCTGTGCAGACAACTCTGAAGACTTATCTGATTTATTGTTTAGTAACTTCAAAATGCCCCAGAGATCCCAAAGATCCTCTTGGCTGTTACTGTAGGCGTGGGACTTTTATGAACGTATTTTGATAAGAAATAGTACTTTGTTGAAACATGCAAGCAGCACACTTTGATTTTATTTTTTTTTTCCAAGGGCCATCTTTTCACTTAACTGTTGTTAAGTTCAGAGTTTATCAGTGTGGTTAGTATTGGTTATCCTTTATTGCTACAAATATTGCATGTTCTGTCTACGTAACTGCCATCTGGAGAGAAAGTCTGAATATTTTAGTAAGGTGTTTATCAGGCTGAAGTCTGCACTGAAATTGGCTGAATTGGTGGATATAGATTTCTAGGCTAGCTTTTGATAGCCCTGTGGTGAAAAAACCCTGTATATTGATTCTCACCAGGGACTATATTGTTAAAATATATAAATGTAAAAATTGACTTAGGAAATAAAAAATAAATGATAGCTATAAATCAGGGATAGCTGATAAACAAATAAATATCTATCACTATTATATCTCAGTATTTCCCAAAGATATCTGAAGAGCACTTAATTGTAACTGAGTAATCAATTATTCAATTAACCTTCTTCTCATCGAATATATATTTGATATAACTTTTTGAAGCTTGGGCTCTAAAAGGTTTATATTGATTGCAGGTTTCAAGGCCATATGTTTCAGTTATTGGATTTGTGCAGTCAAAATTGACATCCTAAGTTCACTAGAATATGTAAATATTTGAATGTAATGAGTTTCTGAGACTGTTGGAGTTATGCAGTTAGTTTTCATTACTTTTTAAAACTACAATCTTTTGTGATTATGAAGTTCACCTTAGCAGAACACATGTCATTTAAATACATTTGTTATTCAGAAGACATTCAGGACGAAGCTTATTTTATGGTCTGGCTATGAACGTTCAGAAATTCATTTTTCATGCTGCTTTGGATGGAGTTGATTGGGAAACACTTCAGCGTTTTGTTGTAAAATGACCCAAATTTGTAGGAATTCCTCAAAGTATTTCACGAGGGCACTTCTTGATATTGATGCAGTCTTGCTGGGCATCTGCTGCTCTGCTGGTGGAAACCTCGCTCGTGGTGCTTGCTGCTGGCTGCCCACCAGCACCCCTGGCAGGGTCAGGGTGTCACCATCACCCACCTGTATGGAGAATCTAGACAGGCTTATGCCGAGTTTTGAAGTGGATGGATTCCTCTCCAGCTATCCTTTGAGTTTGCCAGCTGTCATTTTCCAGTGAGGAGGGTCTTTCTGTCAGTTGATGAAATGGGCACAGGAGGATGTGGCAGGCAAAGAGGGAGGTCCTGCTTTCCATGAACATGGGTTTAAAATATGCTCATTGCTTGTACGTTCATCACAAATTAGTAGCTTAAATTAAAGCACCTGAGAGTAGTAAGGAACAGCAAAATTCTGCTTTCATGATTTACAAGGTCAAAATGGGAAAGTGGAATGTGGGGAATTTAACCTCTTTGTTCCTGATCTGGACATCTAGGTACAAACCAGGGTAGAATGGGTTTGTCTTTTTCTTCTTTCCAGTACCACCTTTCCTCCCAGGAGCTGAACTATGACTCTTCTGGGTTAGTTTCCATCAACAGCTAAAACTGGTTACTGTGCATGGGCAAACCTAGCCCCTGGCTGCGATGCTGGGGTTCACTGGCATACTGTTAGCCTCCAAATCAAAGGCAAGAGGAAAACACCATTTTTGATAGATGGGGAAACATTTGTTTACTTATTTATTTCCATGCATGATGACAGAATGGACTTCTTAAGTAAGACATATTAAATTTTAGATTTTATCAGATAGGAAGAAATAACCATACAAAGAAAATTCATGTATTATGTGATGTTAAATGGTCATTAGACTCTTAGGGTGTGAGGACTTGTCAATAAGGGTGAAATTTACTGTGTCTTCACTTTGGCTTTTTTTTGTGCAGACAGGTTGATTTGTAAGTGTATGAGGGACATACTGTCAAGTAACAGTGATTTATGTAAGTGCAAAACCCCTGCAACAGTGTGGAAACTTGCCGAATTCCTTCTAATGGTCGCTGGCTATATCAAAAGAAAAGAGCTAGAATGGGTTAATAATAATCTGACAGTCTTCAAAATTTGCTTGATATAGCAATGAACCAAAATATTCGTTTCTGGCAACTCTCTTGACAACCTTTTGATATTTAGATTTTTTGTGTGTGTGCTTCAGTGTGTAATAGATTAACTTGGCTCTGTGGAAAAGGTCTTTATAGAATCCTTAACTGTTGCACTCATTATTGAATAAACAGTACTTTCTTCATGGAAAAAAGACCACAAAACTGCAGATTTTTTTCCCCTCTTAAAAATGCATTCATAATCTAGATATTAGCAAACATTTTTTTTTTTTTCCCCTCCTGAAAAATATCATAAACAGTCTTGGTTTGACCTTGTTAATGCAGGACCACTTTAGTAATCTGTGCCTAATGATTTTTTACATTAAACCACAGCTTGTGTTGGACCCTTGTGTGTCACAGTAATTTAAGAACAGTCATTTTGCACATTCCGATCCCATTATGTTACATTGTTACTGAATAAAGACTGGTATTATGTTGCTCCTATAAAGGGCAGAAGTGGCCTGAATTTTATCTGCTGAACGAATCAATCTGGATTATGTCAGCTGAAAAGAATTGTGAACTGCAGTCTCCAGCAGATGGGGAGATTTTAAAAATGTATCTGTTTGGTTGTGAATACATCAGCTAAGATAATACCTTGTGGTGACTGAAAAGTAGTTTTTCTCTCTTTTTTTTCAATGAAGACTGTACCAATTATCATTTCAACATAAAGTATTAGGAGATCAATTGGGAACTGAATGCCATTTCCTAATGTTAATACAGTGTTTTATTTAAGCTGCCTTGACAGGCTGTCTAGGCTGTGGGAAAAAGACTGAGCAAATAATGAGTAAAGGGTTTAGAAAAAAGACAGAGGGTGGAGCTTGGCAAACGATGTGAGCTATTCATCAACAACTCAACAAGGATGATGGAAATAATAAGTACTCCTTAAAGAAAAGGGGAAAGGATTTTTTTTTTAAAGAAACAGTTTCCTTTAAAAAAAATATTTAACTTTAACTGTATTACTTTCTGATTAGCTGATTTTAAACTTCCTGAAATCAGCAAAAGCTTCCCTTTGAAATGGATAGTACACATTTAAACAGTGCATTCTTTAGCAATCAGTTAAAAAAAAAAGAAACAGTGTCTAATTTCCTGTTCATTCGTGCAAATTTCTTACCATGTGGCATTGTCATTTAATATCTAAAGTACATTAATGCATTTCTATAATGCCAAAACCCTCAGACAAATCCCCTGTGTGAAATAATTTGTGTGAACTTTGAACTAACCATGAATAAAATCAAGATCTTATTATGTCCTTTATTTATATGGCACAGAAAACCTTTGAAACTTAATACTAGCACCAACACGGTATGCACATTCACAGTGATGCTTTAAAAAAAGAAGAAAAAACCCACCCAACTTTCCTACATTTTTGTGGGTTTTGCCCACTATTCAGATACCATTACGTTACTTCTGAAAATATTTGTCTTAGAAATCAATAGGCTATTCTAATATTATTGTGTTCTGAGTTGCTAAAATTTCCATTCAGCAGATATAATTCCACCATCTGTAAAGTTCTAGATTTTATAATACTTATAAGCTGGTTTTAATCTATTTTTACTGCCATGTTCTGTCCTGAAATGTCAGAGAGTGCAGACTAGGTCTCGGAATTAACATGACAGTTAAGAAACTTGGCAAGGTTTTACAGCAGATTGTGACATTAACAAAGTACAAAGGAGAATGGGGAAATTAACGTTAATGTATGCTTGCAGACACTATAAAAATCTATATGTCCATGATCGGGGAACTAAAAATAGGGATGTTTTTTATGTTGATGCCATTAAATACAGAGCTTTACTGTGAAAAGAAATTTCCATATGAAAAGCAACTTACTAAAAAGTAATGCTGTAATCCCTCCTCTGGATTGAACAACAGGTTTATGTATCCTAGGTCAAGTAGGCATATGGCTGGTTTTTGTTTTTCAATTTTGTTTTAGGCTTTTTTTGAATCTATGATGAAACTGCTTTGAAAGCGCCAATATTGGTTTTCAACAGCTGCAAAAGATATAGTGTGATAGATGTCCTGATAAATGGTAGCAGTTATTAAAATTCACAGATTGCACAGTAAATCACGTAAAGTCCATCCTCTGTCACAGCGAGAAGCAGAAGTAAGTGTTCAGAGTTTGTGGGGGGCTCTTCTCAGCCCCCAGAGCCACCCGGTGCACTCCCTGGTGTCATCGCTGCTGTCCCATCTCCCAGGGGCACCATGACCCGTGTGGCTCTGCCCGGCTGAGGCTGCTCTGGGTACAGGTCCCTTCTCTGTAAGCAAGTAGAGGAATAGGATGAGGGACAGAAACCTGACTTAATACCCAGGGAAAAACAGCTGATGTTGCAGAGGGGAAAAGGAGGATCAACTGTTGGGTAAAGCAGCGAAAGTTACAGGGAATAGTGCTACTTTTTGTTTTTAAAATGTATTATTTTTCTTTTTATCTGAGATTTTTAAGCTGTGGGTTCCTCAAAGCCCTATTCAGCCGGGATGATGCGGGAGGGCTGGCAGCTGAGCCTTTGCAGGCTCCTGCAGCTTGGCACCCGCAGCATCTAATCCCGATACCGCAGACAAAACCGTCTCTTTTCATCCCCGCTGATGTTGTGCCGTTGCTTTGTCGGACCCGACCCCGACCCCAGGCTGTGAAGAGGCAGCATCTCCTCTCTGCTGGCTGGGGAAGGTGGCTGGCTGGAGCCAGGGGTACCTGAGTCTGTAGGGGTTTTTGGATGAGTGGCTTCTAGCACCTCTGGTGCTGTTTTGGAGAGTATCCTGTCTTTGTGCCGATACTCCCCATGGGTTCAGCGGGCAGGAGAAAACACCCAGGGTTGTTTACTGACAGCCTTCCTGGGGGTGTGCTCCCTGACAGCCTTTTAGCAGAGGGATGCACGGCAGAGGCGTGAGCTGCTGGCAGTGAGCGGCAAAAGTACAGCAAAGCTTGCTATTCGAGGCATGGCTCTTTTATTATTTTTTTTTATTTTCTTATTTTTTTTCACACCGTGTCACGCTTCCGAAGCGTTTAGTGTACTTAAAAACAAATCAAAGCTCTGTTTGCATTCCCTTACACAGCCCTTCTGGCCCAGGCACCGGTTGGAGCGAGGGAGCGAGCGCAGGTGCCGGTTGCGGGAACGGCAGCAGAATTCCCTTGTGGGAGAGCGAGTGGTCTGATGCAATGCAAACATTAATCTCCCGGCTACAAAGGAACAGCATGGATCCATCTGTTACTTTCTTTGCTCTTAATCAAGTAGGGGAGGGAGCAAAAGTTCACGTAGCAAATGTGGGTCTGCGCTAGATTGGGACCCGAGCCTTAAAGCTGAGATCAAATTTAGAGGCAATGAGATTTTTGGAGGTCAAAGGATCCAGGGTTGCATATCACTTTAGATCTCTTCTTTCACCAAATTTGGAAGTGGAAATTGGATTCTGGGATGTGGTATTGGCCCACTCTGCTCTGTAGCCCGCAATGCTGAGTGCAGACTGCTGTCCCTATTATGATTGTGCTAACAATTGACTTTTTGGTTTGGCTGTCTTGCAGAGGGGAAAAAAAAAGAAAACAGGAAAAAAAAATCAATCTCAACCAAAAAGCATTTATTTTTCTAGTTTGCTTAATAATATGAAATGTAGAAAATACTGTGTTTTGTATCAAATGAGGCAATTCCGGGGGGTGAGGGGAGAGAAAAATTAAAACACAAAAGCCATGGAAGGCTAGACTGTCAGAAAGGCAGAGAAGGAGATGACAGGCCTTTTATCCGCCAGTTGAGCAGTTAGAAAACTTATCCAGGATGCAGGAGGCCTGGCCTGAATTCACTGCTCTGCTGAGGAGAGAGTAACCCACATCTTGGGTATGTGTTCCTGCCAGATCACTGCTGCTCACTGAAAGAAGAATCCCTCCCCTCTGCCTTTGCTCACTACTCATCCCTAATGGATGCAGCATTTGATTCCTTTCCTCTTTGAAGCAGCCTATTTTTCAAATACTGGATAAAAACTTGTTTTCCAGAAGCATGGCTACTCTGAGCAAGAGGTGACCCAGCCATGCCCATGACCACAGCGGTGTCCGCTGTGAGTGAGGGTGCTGTTCATTAAACTTATTTTGCCTGTTTCTGGTAATCAAGTTAGTTACTTTCAAAAACCAACGTTTTTGAAAGAAGATGAGGCAAAACGGATCTATCTTTTAAAAAGTAGAAATATTTCTAGAAAGTTCATAGTTGGAACTCCTTTTCAAGGTCTTAGGATGTCTGTATCCTGTATTCAGATTATTATGCAGTCGCACAATCTCAAGAAACATAAATGTGTGTTTAAGTGCCAGTTTGGGTGTCCAGTTATGGGTAGGAGCAGCTCGGTAATACTTCCTGAGTTTCTCCTTCTCACTCTATCGTAGCCGGTTTCTCTCTCCACTGTAAGGATGTTGCCCCCCTGTTCCAGCTTTGTGCCCCCCTTCCCAGCTCCAGATCATTTTGGCTTTACCAAAGAGCAATGAGCACTTGCTGGCTGTTGAGCTCTGGCAGAGTTGGTGGCAGGGGGACACAGAGCGTGTTGTTGCCTAAGGTGTCCTCTCAGTAGCCAGGAGGGTCAAGCAATGCCCACATCCATTGATGGAGACTCCTGAATGGTTAAGGTACCATACGCTGCAGAGCTGTCCCCTGTTGGCGCTTGTATCCCACCAGTCTCTCTATTGGCCTGCAAAACAATTCAGTTGGGCTGGGTGAAAAATTAGGAGCTACTTCAATGAGATGTTTCTCCATAAGGTAAAATGATTTCCATATCAATGGCTGTGTTCTCATTGCACCGTTTCTTCTGATTCCTTACCGAGGGACATGTCCTATTTTTTGAGACCGTGCATGCTCAGGATTTAGTATGCAGTGTGCACACTCGTCCAGCTATCTGGACAGCTTTGCTTCAGCTCTGATTTTTTTTTTTTAATACACAGTTGAAGAAATTCACCTTTTTGATCACTTGAGGAACTGCACTCTACTTATCTAGAGTGGGGCAGTAGTAGGCAAAGAAGAATGACATCTGGGTATAGCTATTATTATCTATTAATGTATTCTCCATTCTTTCAGTTCCATGAGATATAAGCCACCCAGAGCTGGCATTTTATTCCTAAACATGGGCCTGCAGTATTTGACAGTGTGATGACCTGTCTAAAGCCATGGCTTTTATGAAAACATATGTCTGTGGCATTGCTTATAAGTTAAACATTTCTCCTTCCAGGGGCTTGCAAATAAAACACTAAATGAGAGGGATCTTCAGCCTGAGTACTGGAGGAATAGATAGGAATAGATAGCCCAAGCGAATTTTAAAAGCTTGGTGTTCCTTTTTTGTGAAGAAATAAAATGGAGAAAAGTGATTGGATTTTATGCCATGGATAAAACTGGATGAAGGCTATCTGAGGTGTCCCTGTCTACAGGGGAAGTCTTGTGAATAAATCATTGAGTTCCTCATAGGTCCCTGCTATTAGGAGTGAGGAGAAGACAATAGGTTGAGAAGACTCCTTCCCCCATTGTTAGCTGAGGCACCAGGGATTGAAAACTTCTTGCCTGGCATATTCATGTGCTTCCCTGCCCTGTGGTTGTGGAGACTTTGTGGATCTGTGGGAATGTTTCATCCTTTGTCTTTCCAAACGAATAAATTACATTCATGAGATGGCAGTTTTATAAGTTTTCTTTCTTGTGCAACTTGAACATTTTGATTCCTTCTTTTCATTACAATGCAGAACTTTCCGAATGCTAATGTACATGAAATGTGTATGATGCACCCAAAATCATATCATGTGTACTTTGTGGTTGTGTAAGACAGGGCACATAATATTCTAGTTTTGGAGTATCAGGGGTTTTCTTAAAAACTGCAGTTACTCTCCGACTTTGGTATGGTTCCCATGATTTCAAATGTACTGAGCTGCTTAGCCTGGTAGCTTCCCCTTTGAAAGACACGCATTCTTCAAAGCCACTCATCCATCTTTTGTGATTTAGCAATAGTTCCATGTCTGAACGATGAATTATATATCTACTTTTTATAAGGCATACTTCTATGGGTATTTGCGTTTGGAGCGACATCCAACAAGCATTTGAAGGAACTCAGCTGTAGATTCTAATATGAAGACATTTTTTTTTTTTCCTTTGGTAAAGGAAACATGATTACTTGTCAAAAAAAATGCTAATTTCTGCAGCACGTTTTGCAATGTTTTAATTTTTCTTCTGCATATTACACCTCTCATTTTCATACAAAACAGTTTTCAGAAGGGTAATGCTGGGGTTTAAACCTCCCCAACTGTTCATATGTATATGATTAGCAAGTGCTTTCCTTGATATTTTATGGCCTTCAAGCCCCCCTTTTAAGCAGGTTTATTGGGAGTAGGTGCTGGGAGATGTTTTATGGATATCATAGTTCTGTTTTCCTCTCTTCCCTGGTGATGCTTTGCTGATTTTATTCAAGATGAAAGTGGTGTGGTAGTAGTTAGTCTGAGTTGAACCATAGATAACTCCTCTCCATGTGTTCCTAGTGAAGTTGCCTTTCTTTTGACAGGAGGGCTTTCCCTTTGGCTTGTTACAGAGGTAGATGATGTACCCATCTAAGAAAAAATAATAATGTTGTAGGGTCAACTGTACTTCAGCCATGCTTTTTTTTTTTTTTTTTTTAAATATCTTTCTTCACTCTGGAAACCCTCCTGTAGCTGTGTACTAGATGTGAAAACATATGTTCCTGTAAGATGCTACCAGCGAGGCGAGTGGCTGCTCAGCACAGGGGAAGTCCAAGGGTCAGGGCTGGGGCAGCTGCTGGAGCACCAGGATTTATGCAGCGGGTGGATAGAGCTGTCAGAGCGGCGGCCGTGCTCCTCGGGGAAAGCCCCCGCAGACCCAGAGGCAGCGAGGATCCCCCCGCTTACAAAAGGGCTGGTGTGAAATCTCGCAGGCAGAAACCCGTCCCCAAACAATTCCCTTTCCTCTGCCTGAATTTTCACTGAATTTTTAGAGTCGGAAGGGACTGTAGAGATCATCTAGTCCAACTCCCCTGATAAAGCAGGATTGCCCAGAGCATGTTAGAGCGTGTCACGCAGAGATAATCTCCAAAGAAGGGGACTCCACAACCTCCCTGGGCAGCCTGTTCCAGGGCTCTGTCATCCTTGCTGTGAAGTAGTTCTTTCTCATATTTGAGTGGAACTTCCTATGATCCAACTTGTGCCCATTGCCCCTCGTCCTCTCACTGGCA
>BJBW01004316.1:184669-222169 GCA_004320125.1 Scolopax mira
TACTTATAAGTATTGATAAGGTCTCCCCTCAGCCTTCTCCAGGCTAAAGAGTCCCAGCTCTCTCAGCCTTTCCTCATAAGGGAGATGCTCCAATCCTTGAATCATCTTCATTGTCCTTTGCTGGACTCTCTCCAGTAGCTCCTTGTCCCTGTTGAACTGGAGAGCCCAGAACTGGATGCAGTATTCCAGTTGTGGCTTCACCAGTGCCGAGTAGAGGGGGAGAATGACTTCCCTCGACCTACGAGCCACACTCTTCCCTATGCAGCCCAGGATTCCATTGGCCTTCCTGGCCACAAGAGCACACAGCTTGCTCCTTGTCATTTTGCTGTCTACCAGGACCCCCAGATCTTTCTCTTCAGAGCTTGTCTCCAGCCTTGTTAGATGCTTCAGAAAGAAAACCGGCTAACTGAGGTGGGGGAGGAGGGCCATGAGTGGCCTGGCAGTGGGGTAATGTACATGTTTCCATTTCCACAGTGGGAGTATAACTCCAGACATGGGAGAGTTCAAGGGGGAGGATGAGATCCCTTCAAGGCTGCTGTCCCAGGGTGGGAGGAAACCCTGAAATGAGACAGGGCTGTTGGTCTCAGTGATGCTGCCTGAGCTGTGAAGGATGGCAGATGAGTGGTCCTCTGCAGGCATTCAGGACGTGAGGGGCTGCTGGGGACCCCTCAGCACCCAGTGGAGCTGGCAGGAGACATGCCACACTCTGTGGTTCTGTGTGGGGTGCAGCAGGGCTGGCCGAGAGCCTTCCTGCACAGGGAAATGCTTCAGTCGTACCCCTTCCTTTGAGCTGGTGTGGCCTTGGAGCCTACGCTGACAACGTACATTTCTAAATTTAAGGTTTTAGCAGAATTTAAGAAGTGAAACAGGAAGTTACTGTGAGAAAAGATAATGGTATTGGTGGTGTCAGGGGGACCTGAGGAGTGCCAGTTCCATGGGTGCCCATCGGGCTTCACGTTGCAGCTGCCTTCAGAGCTTGGCAAATAGCTGGAAATTTTGCAAGAGCCACAAGAGGGAGCTCACAACCCACAAACAAGAAATAGGAACACTTTTTTTCCCTTTTTCTTTTTTTCTTTTTTTTTTTTTTTTTTTTAATCTTTTTAACCTAAGTCCTGTTAAAAGTGGAAGCTAACCTATTCCTGAAGTTGCACAGGCAAGAGCCATGTCCACCCTGGGCAGGACTCACCTCACTTCAGCTGGATTGAGGGGAATCCAGGTTTCTGAAGGGCCTGAGGAAGAGAAGAAGCAGAGCCTGCCATTACACGAGGCTGAGGAGCGATCTTCTTCACGTTCTGTGCACCCCAAACTCTCATGGCTTGAAGTCTTTTTGTCCCAGGTTATTTAGTTAGTTTGGAGAAAAGGAGGGCGAGGGAGGGACCTCATTGCCTTCTACAGCTCCCTGAAAGGAGGGTGTAGAGAGGTGGAGGTTGGCATCTTCTCCCAAGTGAATAACGACAGAACAAGGGGAAATGGTCTGAAGTTGGGGCAGGGGAGGTTTAGATTAGATATGAGGAAGAATTACTTTCTGGAGAGAGTGGTCAGGCACTGGAACAGTCTGCCCAGGGAGGTGGTGGAGTTACCATCCCTGGAGGTAGTTAAGAAACATGTAGATGTGGCACTTTAGGGCATGACCAGAGCCTGGAATTGTTGGCTTTTGTCTCTCTGGGGGGGGTGTGGTGTGGTGTGTGTGCTGGTTTGTGGTTGGGTTTTGGGAGGTTTTTTTGTGTTTGTTTGGACTCAATGATCTCAAAGGTCCCTTCCAACCATGAATATTCTGAAAAATTGAGGTGAATGATAATTTTATTCTTGACAACATCCACACTTTGCACTTAAATACCAAATAAAACACTTCTTACCGCTTTTACTGTCCCATTCCCTCATCCTTAAGTGATGCTAGGAAGATGCTTCCTCTTTGGTTGTTTCAGACCAACATTTCTCTCTCCTGCCCTCTGCTCACCCCTCTCACCCTCGTGCAGCAGCTCCTGAGCTGGTGCCGTGGGGCAACATGGGGCTTTGGTCTCAGTGGGATCACAAAGGTTTGCATCAAGATCCCATTGTGATGAAGTGTGCCCTCAGTCCGTTGGGAAAGTTGCTGATGTGTTTTTTTTTCCAAGCTGTACTCAATCTAGTTCATGTTTCTTCAACAGAAAAGCTTAATTACAATTTAAAATTCACATCTAGAGGCTTTGATATCACACTGAGATTTCCTACAAGGCATCACTTGCATTGCTCTAACAAAAAAATTTCTGTCTTCCCAACTCCATAAAACTCCAAACAAATAGCAAATACTATGGATGTCTGAACACACAATAGCACATCACCTTTCTTCCAGCATTAGTGTATGTTGCAGACGTTAAACTACTTCTCTTCTGAAGGGCTTGGGAGACTGTTAGCATTATTCAAATTAAATTCAATAGAGGTGTAAGTTAGTGCAGTTGGAATTATACACAAAGTATGATGTCTCATCTTTCTATCAAGAGTTGAGCTCATCCCTGTGCATGAGCCAGCTCAGCTTCATGTGGTCTTTGTAAACCCAGAGCCACTTCAGATGGTGGCGATGATGGCTTTTTCTCGGTGTCCCCTTTTCACCCATGAGCTTTCTGGTGCTCCTCAAGGCTGTGGTGCTGTGGCTTCCTTGCATGTTTTCCCCTCTGTTCATCTTGGTTTCCCTCTCAACTCAAGGGTGTATTGCTGTACATTTCTAGAGAAGGCAGATGGTGTTAAATGCAAAATCTATGCTGATGCAGTCCAGGTGGGGAGCTCTCCAGAGGGCTCAGCTGGGCACGATCCACTCCCCATTAAGTGCTGCTGTAGATGGTGATGCTAATGCTGCTTTCTTGTAGGTAGAATGAGGAGAAAAGTATCTTACACCGGATGTATCTTTGACTTCCACCAGGTTCTATGGTGGTCTATCAGTGAATGACCTTAATACTCAGGTCTATCAGTGAAATGCAAGATGGTGTTATAGATGCACAATACTTTTTGCAGTAACCCAGAGCCTTCAGAGCCACGGAGTGTCACAGATGCACAGTAAAATTTATCACTGATATTTCCCGCTTCAGAAGGTGAAAAAATTGATTCCTGATCTTTGCTGTGAAAGTCCTGTATCTCTGTCTTAACCACTATCTAACACCAAAGCCACATTCAAAGCTACAAATAGCACTGTTAGAGCTGTGAGAATACAGCATCTCATGGTGATTCCTTATCCATCTTTCTCCTCCCAATTACTGTAACTAATAGCACACCTTTTGAGGTGAAAAGTAATCGCCCATTTCCATATAGCATAAAGCAGGATTATATACTGGGCATGCACTTTCACTCTGGTGTCGGTGCAGGGTGTGAAATACGTGTGTTCATCCTCAGGATATAAGGTGCATTAATCAGCCTGTTGGATGTGGCTCTGCTGAGGAGCTCCTCTTGCCATGGGCTCATCCCTGTGGAGGAAGACACAAGAGCAGAGTGTGTCCAGGGCGGCCAGTAGTTCCTGCAGAGTAATGACTTAATTCTTGTAGGATCTTGATTTTGGTCTGTGTCGGTTTCTCTTTGCAAAGAAGGAAACTCCTGAATTTTCAGTATGGAGCATCAGCATGACCCCAGTATGTCTCTGCTGCCAAAATCCCCAGGAAGAGATGATAATGATTTCGTATTTCAGCCCATTGTCCGTCCTGTTGGTTTGCACAGAAGGTATTCAGACTGAAGGGTCAGTGTACTTTTTAGTCAATGAATGGTTTTGCTTACTTCTTTGTTCAGTTCGCTGCAGTTATTTCCCTTGGTTATTTCCCTCAGTATCTCAGTTGACTCATCACAATGCAGTTTTGTACCTTTGACAGGCCTAAATACAGTGTGCTTTGTAGTGTTCAGTAAGGGAAAGAAGTTTTGGGAGAGAGTTGGCAAAGAGGAGATGGGCAGGGAGCAGTGGGCAAGAAGGGGAAATACATCCCCCTGTGACCTGGGTGTCACATCCTGCTCCCCACCTGGCTCCGGGGGCTGGTGCAGCAGGGTCTTGCTGGCTGCGTGCCCCAGGGTAGCACTGGCAGAGGTGTTTGGGGTTTCTCCTGGTGCCACTGGGCCAAGGATTTCTCCCAGAGGCAGCGTCAAGGTACAGGATTGTACCCACCAGCATGTGCAGCAGGAGGCAGGGATGCTTTCTGTGCACCTCGAGTGCTTCGTTTCTAGATGAACCACGTTTTCTCCTCCTGACACATTAAAAGCATCAGTTCTGTATATTTATCATATGAAGGTTATGCATTCATATCATATGGAGCCTACTGTGGCACTTCAGAAACAGTTTGAGCTGAAGTAGGTTATTTTCTTTGCTTTTCCAATTAATCTCAAGAAGCCCCTGTTTTCTTGGGAGTGAGGCCACAATTCAGATTCCATTTATACTAATTACGTACTCACTCAGTTCTTGGCCTCCTTTAGGCACAAAAGTAGAAGAGAAAGGAGGGGAGGGGGAGCTGGAGAGGTTTAGTTTGATTTATGAAAACACGCAGAAGTTTGAGCACTTCAGTGGATCTTATTTGCACAGGCTGAACCAGCTGTGTCTAGGACAAGGCTGGCAATCTTGCTGCATCAGGCTTTCTCCTGGCACATCTGTAGCTGGCTGCTCTCGGCAGAGATCCCTGACCTGCACCAGAGCAGCCTTTTTTGACACTTTGCTGTTGGTCCCGTTCAGTAGAGTTGATTAGGGAATTTTCAACAACCTTGCTTTTTCTTCTGAAATCCCAGCCTGCTAAACAACCTTTTTTTTTTTTTTTTTTTTCTTTTTTTATCCCTCTGCTGATCGGGGTGAATTGCTGAGTGTGAAAAAAATGGGATGGCAGTTGAAAGTATTGTTGAAATCCTGCACATTTCTTTTGAACAAACCCCTGCTTTTTCAGTTCAGAACAGCAAATTTTCAATCAGCTATTGAAAATTATTACAAGTAAGCAATATAAAAATTTAACTGCGTAACGAATCCACATGCAAATGTATTTTTTTTTAGATGTGTTTTGAGCTCGCTTGTTTCTCATACTGCTGGTTTGCAAATTTCTTGGTTGAGAGCTCGAGTTTCTCTTTGAGGGAAAAATGTAATATGAAAGTAGCTTCACGGAAAATATGGAATTTTGTAATAAAAATATTAACAAGTTTCATCTGAATAGAGGCTTCAGGATGATTAAATATAATGGACATACTAAGGGAACAAGGACAATGGCTTTCCTGAGCAATTATGAATCTATAGTTCTAAATAGTGGTACTTTGGAGAAAAGGAGAGAAAGAGAGAAAATTAGTAACTTTTAAAATGTGAGCATAATATGCAGACTAATAATACATAGTAATTTTGTTCTTGGGAGGATTCACCACTCGTGTATAGCCCCAGCCAGCCAGCCTGTCCCTTTCAGCTTCTGCAGGGACTTTGGGTTAACACTTTCCCATTTGCAGTTGTGAACCTTAGACAAATACTCATTAGAGCACAGATTATGGTTTCAATTGCTACAGTGACATAAGGCTACCCCTTCCAGAAGTCATCAGAGGGAGTGGAGAAAGGTAATTATTGATTACTGGAAAGAATAAGGCTGGCAAAAGGTGTCCCTGATAGGATGAGTTGGCCAGAAGGAGAAAGGAACAGACGGAATCAGCCAGCTTAACTGCAGCCTCATCGGGAATGATGCTGCCGCAGCAGAGCAGCTGGGGACAGGGGTATAAGATTCATTTAAGGTTTTCAGCAGCTTGAGGGAGACTTTGAGCCTGTACAGGCAGAGAAACGTGCCTTTCTGCATGTATACGTGCTCCAAGCCAGGGTGTGAAAACTAGGCATTTAGGTAATATCTGGCAATTTTTCATGTCATGGGTACAATTTTTTACTCTCCCTGAATATTTGAGGACTGTCAAGTGGAAAACCAGAGAGCAACCTCAGTGCCCTGGGTTTCACCCGAGTATTCGCCCGAGGGTTCAGTTCACACCCGCTGGTACAGAGCCAAGGTGAAACCAGGCACACATCTCCACCTCAAAACTTGCCCAGATAGGTGGGTTAAAATATTACAAACCGAGATAGGCCGACATTCAAGGCTTTTCTCTTAGGTTGTCATTTTATGTTAATTGAATGCCTGTGTTAATCTAATAGAGTTTAGATTTATGGTGGGTTCTATACCATGTCATATTTTAATCAATACATATTCCAACATTTAGATGGACAGATGAGAAAATCTGCCTCATCTCTGCACTTCTGTTCTATCAGCTGTCAATAATTCCTAATTTGAATCCTTCAAATGATCAGATTTATGGGTTTTAGTATATTGCATTAATCACAGAAATTAACTTTTGGGGAAAATGATGTTAAAGGTCATACGGAGTCTTGAAGGAGCAGTAACTGTGTCTGTCTTGCAAACATGTTTGCGGCATCTCTAAGATAAAGTGCATTAGAATATTTATCTGCCTGAATCCTGCTGATTGTTCCTTATGTCTAAGGTCACTATATGCCGGTGAGGAGATAACGCTTGAAAGAAATGGTTGCTGAAATCTGCAGATTTAAGAAGACAGATGTGAAGCTGGGCTTTTTGTCCTCCAGTAGGACATAGACAGGTCCAGCAGTGTTTCACTTGAATGGATTTATTCTGCCAAAACTCTAGAAAATTGTTTTGCTGGGGGTGGTTCATGCCTTCATGTTGAGTGGGTGTGTGCCCTCCTAGAAGAGCTCACAGCAGAAAGGGTCATCACGGAGGCCTGGAGGGTGGAAGGGCAGAGCAAAGGGGAAACATTAACCCTGATGTTTAGACTCCAGCTTAGGGCTACGGTCATGAGCTTCAGCCAACAGCCAATCCCACTGCTACCCCTCAGAGGGCTCGTTGCCATCTCTCTGGGACCAGCTGGGGCTGGTGGTGCCCCTAGGGGGGATGGAGGCAACAGACCCCTCAGATGAGGCACAGATGGTGATTTCTGCCTGCTGGTCTGCTATTAGCAGTCAGATGATGAGGACGAAGCATCTCAGCAGCCCTTTCCCACCACGCTGCTGGCACTGTGCACCAAGCCCTGCTGCAAGAGCAGGCACCCTCTGGCCTCTCCTTGGGGTGACTGTGTGGGACAGGCTGGGAGAGGTGGGGGAGGCTCAGACAGTGCCCAACAGCCTCACTGGTGGAGTAAGGGCTGCAGCTGGGTCCTTTCAAGGGCTACTGGTAATTTGTCATGCAGCAAAAAAGGCAAATATTGCAACATTCCCATCCTCGACAGTGAACATGATGTCTCCACACCCCTCTTTGGGGGCTGCTGGGGCCAAAGGACCATCCCTAGACCTGTGGTGTCACAGAGTGGTGTGCTGTCATTAGACCACCATTTGCTCTGTGGGGTCTGTTTTAAATTGCACATGAATCATCCTTAATGTTTTTGTAATGTCTCATGGTATGACAGCAAGAAATTGTTTTCTTTGTGAAGGGACATATGCTTTAAATTAGGGACACACTAAAGGGAGAGAAAAACCCAAACACACAAATATCTTGCCCTGTGGAGAGTTTGACATTCTGATTTTCCCTGTTCCTGTGGAATCATTATTCCTGATGTTTGGAAGGAAGAGTGAGAAGGCTTTGCATCTCTTTCTTTAATAAACACTTAGAAAACTTCCACTGATTGCTGCTGCCATCCAGCAGCACTGAAGAGTCTCTCTGCCACGAGGATTAGGCAGGGAGTATTGTGACCTCCTGGTGCCACCACCCAGCTGAGACACCAGTAGCTCATGGAGATGACAGACCCTGACCCTTAGAACATTATCTGCACCATGTGTGTGCCTATCATCGGACTTCAAAGCACCATGGCTTTTTCTCTGGGTTTTTATTGTTGGGGTTTTTTTGTTTGTTTTGGTTTGGTTTTTTTCTTAAAATTTTTTAGAATTTAGAATTCTTAAGAATTCTTTTTAGAATTCTTTAGAAAAATCACAGTGAAATATATCCTTCAGTTCTTAGACTGGAGAAGCCTACTTTTACCTACGTTTCATTCTAATCTATATGTGAAGGGCATTTATATTGTAACTCTCTCCCACCTGTAAAGTTGCATAGTACATTTTGTTATTAAAATGGTTGCTGCTGTTGTTTAGAAGTTTGCCACAGTTGGTAGCTTTGTACAGTGGGGACCTGGGACTCCTGTAGCTGCTCCCTCTCCTGCCACTGACTCACTGTAACGATGTCCATCCCTGGGGTGAGGGACCACATCAGTGCACTGCCTCTTCCTGAGGCTGGGGGCTTGATGAGGAGCATGTGCTGGGATTAACTCCCAAGGCATTGAAATGATAACTGGAAAGCTCCCTAAAATTTTCACATGACCCCTTCTTATCTGTCTCGGGATCACCTGCTAGTTTGAATTGGCTTCACCAAAATAAACCAGAAATTACTTTGTTGATTTAGTCAGATCTATGCTAGACCTAAACGGAAAACCACAACCCACAGTTCTCCCATCTGCAAGAAGCCAGAATGGTACTCGAAAGGCTACAGCTTTACAGATATTAATTAATATTTGTGAACTGCTTTCTAAGCTTGGAACAAAGAACAAAAATCATTGTGTTATGAATAAGCAAACTGAAGAGAACAACCATAAAATTGCAGAGAATTGACTGCAGAACCTAACAAGGCCTCTGCATCTTTAATTTATATGTTTGTGCTTACGAAGAGCATGTGCTAAGAAAACATGCACAGAAGAGGAAAGGTCTTGTCCCTTAACAGTTTCTTTTCCATATATATCTGTATTCATGCAAATCCATTACAAACACAGTGTTGTCTGAAATACAGTTAATAAATGAAGGTAGCACAAATGTGATTTTAAATCAGTTTAATAAAATTAGTCATGTAGATTTTAAATCATTTTTACAGTTGATTTAACATTTGTGACTGGTTTATAGATTATGATATAGGATAGTGTTTGCATCCTTGCAATTTTATTCCAATTTAGAAACAGTACAAATATTAATTTTTGCTTCAATAATGGAGCCTTTGAGAATTAAACTTGTCTTTTCTCAATACGCACTTTATGAGAATGCTTTAAATATGATTTTTAATATTTTTGAGGACTTTATTGCACATAAAGTTCTTTTAACTAGGACTTAACTGGAATCTGTTCACAAAAGTTTCATGCCAGACATATGTAAATGTTTTCCATGGTTAATTTAATGGCGTGAAATACGTAAGAATTGTTCTTTATAATAGGAGACATTTTGTAGTAGTAATAAACAATTGTAACAAACTCCGCATACCAAAAGGAGAGAAGTAGCCCAAGCAGAAATAATAATAATGGTCTGTTTTCAAAAGAAAGCAATACTGTGATAAAACCTCAAACTTCAGGTGATGGCAAGTGACAAGGACAGAGCTAAACAAAAATGTGTTCTTTGCAGCTCTTGCACAGGTTCAGATTTCTATTATGTAGAAAAGAAGAGTAATTGATTATAGGATATGTTAAGGGAGCTTTTGGTCTCCAGATCATGAACTTCATATTTGGAAGAAGCTGGAAGTAAAGAAAGTGCTTGCAGTTTTTGTCAATTCCCCATGTGAATGAAGAGGAGTTTGTGAGGTGCCCCCTCATGTCAAGCAGACAGGGGTCCACGTGCCAAGAGTCACTCAGTGACTAACTTGGCACGTGGAGTCACTTGGCATTGGCACATTTGGCCAAGACCACCACAGGAACCATGACGGACTGTGAGGCTCCCACCCATGGAATGGGCCCAATGAGCCACTGAAATGATATTTTTTTAATTTTTTTTTTTTTTTTTTTTTTTGCCCTGGCATAAGCACAGGGATTTCAGGCTGGTAGAAGAGTCCCCAGGGAAAGGTGGTCTCCTGGTGTGCATTGTGTCAGGTGGTTCTCAACCCCTGTCTCTGATGATCCTGTTTCTGTGTATTGTCATTCCAACAAAGCTACATCATATAACTTTTAAGCATTTTGTATAGGGAAAGCTGAGTGGGTAATGGCTGTACGGTGTAGGGACTTCCTCATCTTCAGAGCAGGCAGGCAAAGGTTACCACATCTCATTGTTAAATGTGTAAGGAAATACTTGTTTTGAAGTTATCTCATAGATCGTACAGCAAAAAAAATAGTGGTGTGACCTACAAACCCAAGAGTAACCAATTCAGAGACTTTGCCTGGTTCATCAGATCATTTAGTGACCATCAGGTGATGTGGAGGAGCTGGTCATCTCTCTTTACCTGCACTTTCTGAACTGAGTAGATGTAGTGTTAGGCCCTTGAAGACAAACATTAACATTACTTTTTATTAGGGCTGATTTTATGGAGGGGTTTGATTTTTCAAAGCAACATTTATTTACCAAATATATCCACTTACAAAGAATGCTTCAGTTGGCCCACAACTGCAGAACTGTGAAGTCACAGTTCAGAAGTGCTGCTGCTGATTCTTGTGAGAGTCGTCGTTTGGGTTGTGACTTTGTTGGCCTCCTTTCAAGAGTGGAGCTGGGGACAGAGGAAGGAGATTTAGGTGCATCTCTGTCATTGCCAACCTCAACAAATCCAGTATCATGAGTCAGGTTCCTGCAAATCAAGAAACTGACTCTCAGAATGAGATTTAAGAAATAAATGCATTATAGTGAGGTTTTGATTTGTTTTTTTGGATATGATGTTTAATTCCCTTTCCTACAGAGTGCATCCAAGACAAGGACTTCTCCCAGATATATCAAGCATATCCAGAGAGGTGATTTTTATTCCTTTGACATGCCAGGACCTCTCAATCTGCTTTTCACCATACAGCAATTTATTTTACTTCCCACTCTTTCTCCTCTTGATTCAGTTTGTAGATCTGGTGCTAGTGAATGTCCTGCCAATAATGAAAATACTCCCAAAAGAAGGCAACTCTGATCCCAGTCCTGGTGGTCCACATGTGGAAACTGGCCATTAGGAGGGAACTGGAAGCAATAGGCACTAAACTATTGTTCTTGTGAGTCATCACAGAATACTTCTGAATTGAAATTTCTGTTTCCAATCAGGTTTTCAGATGGATGTTTGGAGTCAGATTTTTTCTGATGAAAAGTTTAAAAAAAAAAAAAATCCTAAGGAAAAGAACACCCCCCCCCTTTCTTTTTACACTTCAAGTTAATCAATCCCCAAGTGCATAACACATTTCCTTTAGCTAACATACAATCTCAGAAGAAATAGCATGTCATATGTTCAAGGAAAGATTACTGCTGCAAAAAGAGTCTGTGTCTGGGTTTAATGGGTGTTGAGGTTGCCAAAAGAAAATGTTGTCTTGTAGAGGACCCTGGAAAACATATTAAAACTAGATATTAATTCTTAATGTAATTACGCATCCTGCATTCGATCCAGAGCAGACTAAGTAGGTTTGTATTGGAAACCAAATTGCAGTTTGTTCATTTGCCCAAAAAAAGCAGGTAAACCACCACTAGAATTATAATTGCCAACTTCTCAGAAGTCTGTATACAGACATTCTGTATGCTTTTTACAGGACCAAAAGCTGGTTTTAAGCCATTTTAAGGAGAAATGGTCTAGATAGTGCAGGAAGATGAAGGAAGCTTAGGTGAGGGGGAAGAAGTTTGCAGCTGTTGAAAGTGCTCCCTTTTGCTTTCATGGTCGACCGATGGGTAGAAACCTCGTGATCCAGGGCCCCAACATGATGGTTAGCAGCAAGTGGGATGCATAGACATTCAGGCCAGTCCAACCAGTTGCTGCCAGGGCCATCTCAGCATCACCCTGATGCCGGGCTGTCAGTCTGTCACGGCGCTTCTGGCGTAGGCTTGGTGTGGCAAGTAGGAGACCAGCACCGTGTGCCATCTGCCCTACACAGGCACCATGTCCCCCTTTGCAGGGAGAGCTGGCATTGTGGGAGCCAACCAAGGAGCCTTATGGCTTTTGAATCACAGCAAGTAATTGATCCACTGCCTCCAACACATCCTTTTAGGATGCCATGGAGGAATCCTGGCTTCTGGCTCTATAGAGCACGTCGCAAGGAAATAGATTGCACAAAGAGAAAAATAGTAATAATAATGACGTATGGGTTTGCCTAACAGTTTTGGAAGCATTCACTGATTAATTCTCATAATGCTCCTAAAAGATATGCTTCCAACGTTACTAAGACATAAAGTGAGGCAGGAGGCTCTTTAGAGATACCCACCATGTCCCTGTGTGAATCGGGAGAAAGTTTGTAGAACTGAAATTAAGATTACAGGTGAAGAACAGTACTAACTTTCCAAATGCATCCTCGCATCTACCTGGCATAAGGCACAATCTGCAATGCCTCCAAAGGGACCAGAGATAAGATCTGTGAATAGATAAGAGGGGAAGGATGGGGTGGGGGGGAAGGAAAAAGTGAAAGGCAGGAGCAATGAAAGTCTTCCTCTGAAATGTCCCTGGGAACAGGGAAAAACACGTGAGTGGCAGAAGAGCTATCAGCACCCCCAGCTCCTCGGGAAGCTGCGCAGTCTTGCAGGGGGGGAATTGAGTCTGGACAAATTAAACCAGAACCTTGTGGGTTTCTCAGCACCTGCTGCAGTGGCATACAGCTCTCCTGCACAGCAGGGGGGTGCTCCAGACCTTCTGGGGGTCCAGCTCTTCCCTTGGGAACAGCTTGAGGAACCCGTGTTGTTTCTGGTGACAGCATTGTTCCCTTCTAAGCTATTTGATGGGCAAACAGGGAACAGTCTGGCTAAAGGCTGTATCTTTCCTTAAATGAGTAGGTTCACTCTAGTTCAAATTAAATATCCCCGTATTACCCTTTTGCAATTATTTTCGCTTGGTCTAAACTTGATTCTTAAAGCTGCAGTGACAGAAGGAAGATGAATGCTAATTTCTGTCCTTCCATCGGGGAAAATTTCTCCACGTTTTCAGGAGACGTATTGCTGGAAGCTTTTATCTGTGTTAAAACAAACGGGGGCTCCTGCTTCCCATTTGGGAGGTGTGCTCAGAGCAGAAAGCGTGTCCAGCAGAAGGTTTCGGGGTGGGCGGGAGACATCCCTGCTCAGGACTGGGGCTGTCAGTGCAATTGCTGAGGAGCTTTTGCCACCCCCCGTCGCCGGGCACAGGACAGAGCGGCGCTGGCTGCCTTTCGCCTCCCGGTGACTGACGGCCTTTTAGTGGGGACTGCAGCGATGCCTGTGTCAACTGAAGGCCAAACAAGAATCTGCTTTTAGATCCTGTGCGGGTGGCATGTGTCACTGTGTCAGGGAGGTCCTTTCTAATGACTCGTCTGGCTCTTGTCGTGTCTACCGATGCAGCTCCTCAAAGCTTGGAGGTACATTTCACCGCAGGCAGTCTGGGCTATCACCCGGCTGCGTAGACCTACATCTGAGCTATCTGGGGCATTTGAGAGGTAAAATATGCTGTTTAAAATGTTTCATCACGTACTGAGCTCCAAGCACGTCACCTGTCGTGTTTTCTTGCACCAGCACGTGGGTCTCTGTCCCTCCATCCCACGTTGGGCAGTCGCCCTCCCCGTCTGGGCATGCAGCTGGAGGTGGGCTCTCCTCCCAGGCATGAGATGGGAGCTGGGCGCCCACCCGTTAGGAAACAGAGAGATATTTCAATAGACAGAGCGTTTTAATAAATAGACAAAAAGTAGAGGCTTCAATTAAGCGTGGCTTTTATTAAGTTTTGGACGATGAACTTTCAGAAAGCTGGAAGTAAGGCAATCTCGCGACCTAAATAATTACCAGACTTCCTTCTGTCTGGGGAAAATAATGAAATAGATTAGCTCAGACTCATTTCATAAAGAATTAATGGTGGAAAACATAATTAATGCCAATCAATATATGTTTGTGGAAATAAACCTTGTCAAATTCCATGTGGTTTTTTGATGGGATTGCAAGTTGGTTTGGTAAAAGTAGCAAGGTTGGGGTGGTAAATTTCTGTATGGCTTTTGTCCTTCTGCGGTGTGACATTTTGACTACTACAAGCCGATTCCAAATTAATGAATCATTCCAAATTAATATTGGGAAATTAATTTATGGTGTGTACTGAATGGATTAAAAAGGGATGATCTAGTAGGGAGCTATTAAATCAGAAGCGTGGTTGGTGGATTCCGTGTTCTGTTTAACTCCAGAGTCTCAGGGTTTGCCTCCTGACTCTGCCACCACCTTAGAGTGTAGCCCTGGGGACGGTGGTCAGCTTTGGAGCTCAATGGTTTTGGTCTGTGAAATACCAGTACTGAATCCAACCCCTTTCTAAAAACACTTCAAAGTTTACTGATGAAAAATACTATATATTATTATCAGTGGCATTTAATGGTAGGGTTCTGAACTGTCACATTTTTGATCTTATATATGTGTGGGGGGGGTTGTTGCTTGGGGTCTTTTTAAATCAGTTGCATGGTGGAAAATCTGACTATTTGGAAAATTTGCAACTAGCCCAGAGGTTATGGCTAGTAAGGAGATACACAGCCAGGAGGACAGTGATCCGCATCACTCTGTATCAAGTTGCTACTCCATAAATTTCGCCCAATTGCACAGAAATAACTTAATTAAAGGCAAACGTAAGATCACAAGTCACATCTAAAGAATAGGTGGGCACCTCTACACTGAGGAGCAGGACGCCTGGAAGCTCATAGGGGATATATATACTTGAAGAACATGCCTTTTGTTGGCTATGGGGTTAATGCAACCTGTGGAGGTTCCACGAGAACTGCTGAAGGTGGAACCATTAGTGCAGCCAGTGCTGGCATGATCAGCACTTCCATGTTGAGCACTGGCCTTGCAGAAATATGCAAGTTTGACAGGGTTCAGAGAAGAGCTATGAAGATGCTCAAGGGATAGACAGAGTGCTTTGGAGTAAAAAGATCGGGGTTTGTTGTTAGTTTATCCAGGGAGTTTAGTTTAACAAGCAGTTGGAGCACAAACTTTATGTTGAAGAGCCATCTGACAGAAAAGAGTTCTGCCTGCTAGAAAATCAGCCTTTTGCACAAAGTAATGAGGATTTCAGTGTTTTAGGTTCTGCTACATGAAGACAGGGTATTTTTCTGAAACTTATCGTCTAGTTCAGCCACAGCTCTTAGGCTCAAAGCACGGATTAATTCCGGGAAGTCCTCTAGACTGCACGAGTTTGTAGGTCAGGAGGAGTGATCTCAGTGGTGCCTTCTGGCTTTATAATCCAGGAATTGAGTCAATTAGTGATGTGATTTACTTTTTTTTTTTTTTCTGTTTAATTCCAACCTTACCTTTTCTCTCATTTGTCTCTTTTCTGCTCACTTAGTTATTTTTGCCATATCAAAGTTCCTCCTTTACAGGATGAAAGAAGAGCTACGTGTTTAATTTAAGGAGGTTTTGTCTGATATTACTGGGGCCAAGATTAGGTCTCGCATCAGTTCCAAGACCATGAAAGTATTTTGATGCTTCAGATAGCTTTGAGATAAAAATCTGACCTCTTTTTCACGTGTGTGCCACGGGCCAGGCTGCACCCACGTGCTGCTGGGGCACCAGCCCCCCTTGCCCACCCATGCTGTCCCTGTGCCCTCTGTTGGGGGGCTCTGCCATCCCCAGCCCACAGAAATCATGGGAAGTTTCATCCCTCATGAAATGGGGCATGGGATACTCATACCAGCGCTGTAGAGCTTTTGTGCCTGCAGAAAGGAACACGCTGTACTATATTTATTGCTAAATATACGTTTTTGTTTTTTTAAGTTGGTGGTGTCTGCTGAGGAAGTAGAAGTTTAGTCGGTTGAGAAACAGGAGGTGATGGAGGGCCGGCCCCAGAGCAGAGGTCCTGGTGAGCAGCACTTCCTTCACAGGAAGGAGGGATGGAGTGAGGAGCCAAACTGTGCTTTGAGCCCAAAGCTGTGGGGATGTCCTGGACTCAGGCTGTGCTCGATGGGCAGAGGATGCTGCGAAAGTCAAAGCTGTAGGGCTACGATTCTTTTGCCCCTATTCATCTTGATGCAGAAGGACTGAAATTAGGCAGCTTTTCCCCAAAACAGCCAGTTCGCTACACAAGGGTTGAACATACAACGTCTCTTTGAGGTGGAGTGAAGCCTCCCCAGCAAGCGGTGCCACCTAGAAGATAAGCCCTGTCACCTTGGCAGGTTTTTTCAGCTTGAACCCGCGCCCCTGCCCGTCCCCCGTCCCCCCCCAACCTTTGCTCTGTGCCAAGGCCGTGCTTCAACAGCATCCTTCGTGGGTTCGAGTGTGTGTGTGTGTATTTTTGTATCGTGGCTACGGGAGAGTCGGGGGGTCTGGAGGAGGGAGACCCCCACCCTCTTATCGCGGGGGGATGAAGGGGGATGCGGAGCGGCCGCGGGGCCGCAGCACCAGGGGTGACCGGGATTTGAACCGGCGTCTCCGCGCTCCGCGCTGTGCTGCGGCGCCGCCGCCTCGAGGTGGCGCTGCAGACCGCCCTCCGCGCACCCCGGCGCACCGCGGCCGCGGGGGGCTCCCTCCGGCCCCCGCACCGCCGCCGCCGCAAAGCAACCGAGAGATACAGATAGAGATATGTGTGTAAATATATATATTTTAATATATATATGTTTTTCTTTCGGTCCAAATAGCGAGCGAACGCGCAATAAACCGCCAGTAATCTGCATTTTAATGAGACGCTTGATAGATTTTTTTTAGCGGAGCACCCGGCTACATTATTATTTCTGAGTTTGTCCCTTATTGTGTAGTTAGAACTCTGTTTACAGCCCGGCTTTCTCCTTTTTTTCTCTCTCTTTTATTATTTTTTTTTAACCCCCTTCTCATTTGGAAGATAATTCCTGGTTAATTTGCATGGAATTATTAACGTGGCTTTTAGGTGTTAATATTTATTTGCCACTGTGAAAAAGCTGTAATGGTAATAAAAAGGTAAACTTTAGTCGATATTGATATGTTGAATGGTAGCCGTTACAGTGCCCTTGTGGACCAAACTGCTAGCAGAACAAACCTCAGCATCTTGATTTTATGTTAATAACAGAATCTTAATATTACGTTAGTAACTAAATCTTTTGCTGTAAAACTAATCAGACTATTTTCTGAAGAGTTTTCAAAATTTAGTTTAAAACTTCAGCCTTGCATTGCTCATTCAAGCAAAATTCTGAGATTCCCACTTGCCAGAATTGTATTCAAGCAAAACCAACCGAATCTTAGTTGTAAGGATTTTTTTCTTTTCCTTTTTTTATCCGTTTTATTAGTTTGCCTTTTAGTTCATAAGTATACATAGTTTATCCCGATAGCCAACTGGAAAACACAAGTGATATTACTAGATACAAGAAATAGTTGTTTCTTTGCATTCAATATAAATAATGAGAATTTTTTTCTCAGAGAATTTACACATACAGAGAAGGGCAGAAAAAAAATTGTTCATAATTGTGTACCTCATTTACCCAAAGAGTATGATTGTATGTGCAAATTAAACTATTGTGTGCACATGCTAAATTAGGTATTTGTGTGTGCAATTACTTAATTTGCATGCACAGATTAAGTTAGCCCAATTAATCACTATGATATTCCAATTTTACACAATTGTGAACCCACTGACGGTGTTGGCGTTGTTTTTGACACAAATAATGTTGAAATAACGTTGCAAGGAGATGGGTCCAACTTGTGCACAAGTGAAGCACATGCTTCTGCAAAAAATTCCTGAACAAAATGCATTTTATATCATCACTTTTGAGGTTATGTTATTTATGAAAACCAGTTCTAGCTATAAGATATTTGATCAATTGCTATTAAGGCCCCTACATTAGAACCATGCTTCTCACATCTGGAGCTTTTGTTTGGGCTAATTAGGGTGATGATCATGGATTCAACCTGTCTTATATCTCAGATGTATGAAGTGGGCAGATTAAGGACATTTGTTCGTAATTAGGATTCCTAAATGGAAATCTGGGAAATGCTGCTTTTATAGTCTTCTACCAAGGCAGCTTCTCGTTGGGCACACACTGCCTGTGAGATGAGCACTGTGTTTCTTGCACAACTGTGGTTTCTTCTGTGCATTGCTTTCAAGCCTGGTCTAGCACGTGTGTTCCCTGTGGAAAAGCAAGGGTGGGAGACATCAACATTAAAAACCAGCTCCATAAAAGGCACCGTGCGCCGAGCAGTGTATTTCCAGGGACATGCTGTTTGTCAACCAAGCGGTGCCCCAGGTAGCCCTATGGACACGTATCCTGATAGATCCTTGCCTTTCCTTGGCATCGAGGCTGCCAACTGGAACGAGTCTCACCCCCCAGTGCCCGTTATGTCTCAGCAGCCCAGTGCACAGGCAGGGCTTTAAGATAACCCTTACCAATATAAGCATCTTCAACTATTTTTAAGCTAATTCTCACCATTGTTGGTTTGTTTGGGTCCCCCCCCCCCATTATTTCCTTTAATCTAGAACTCCTTCACCTGAATCATCTCTGTTAATGAGAGACACCTGCTGAACTTTAGTGTGTATCACTATAGGCTACTTGGCCAACAGGAACTGATGTGACTGGGGAGATTTTTGCTCTTTTCTGCTGGGTCTACAGTGTCTTGTTTGTTGATATACTTGTTGTGCTGACAGTCCTGGAGCCAGGAAAAGCGTAGGGGAAGTTTTTACGTGGGCCAGGGGTGTTGGTATTTAAGCTACCTACCAGGTTCTTCGTGCTCGCTCATGCATATGGAAGCTGCTGCTATAGATGGCTCTGTGCTGGTTTGTTCCTGCCCCTGGTTATCAGGCTGTGCTGCACAGACCATCCCTACGAGGGACTAGACTGTCACCACCCCAAAATGTGCAGCATGGCACCTTTGCTGAGTGTCTGTGCCCCGGGGTGGGAGGGGACACCTGGTGGGGAGCGGGGCTGTGCGGGGCAGCCCACCATGGTCACCTCTGCCAGCGCAGAACCGTCCCCCAGGCAGGGGGCTGCCCCTTGGGTCACCAAACTGAGCAGCCTGTTCCTTTGGATAAAGCTGTGAGAGGAAAAAGGCAAAACTGCAGAGCATGTGTAACCTGTATAATACGTGTGATTTTTTTTTTCTTTTTTAAAAAAGCAGAGCTGGTTTTGACCTGGTTTCATTCTTTTTGTTCCCCGTGGGTGGGAAACGTGGCACCGTGTTGCGTGACTTTGTTTCTCCAAGAGGACAAGAGGGGAAGGGGACAGGAAAAGGAAGTTACGGTTAAAGCGTGAAGAAGCAATATTTCTTCCAAAATATGATTTTTAGTATGTCAACATTTAAATGTGAATTGTTCTGATCAAATATTTACTGCTATCGGGAGCTGTGTAGAACATTAATCTTAATTTGTTTTTCTTTTTCTCAAAAGCAATGACTCCAACATAGCTGGGAGATCTGTGTCTTTAAAAATAAATAATGTAGCAGAACGGCATATTCTTTGGTATAGAAATGCTAGCCTGTGGCATCTTCTGCAACTACAAAGCAGTCTCGAGCGAACTTTCTTCCCTTTTTATTAATAATTCCCTAAATCAATGAGGAATCTTTAAAAGTTCCCCTTCACTTTGCTCCCGTGCTCCTCGCAGCTCCGGCTCTTGCTCACGCTGGCTCGTTCCCCGCTGCATGTTATACATTTGGATAAATCTGTGCCTGTAATTTTGGGAGCCGAGGCTGCAGCCTGCTAATTCTATGTGCCAATACAAAGCAAGTTTTCTCTCTTTTTTTTTTTTTTTTTTTTTTGGTTAGCCCAGGGTTTTGGGTTTTTCCTGAAGGTGGCAGTGAAAGAAAAAAAATAACTCCCTTTGAAGATTTAGGAATTTTATTACAAAACAGATGGACAAGTACTGTATTTTACCCGTTTCCCCTTGTGCCCATGAGCGCTGACAATGAAAACTACAGCTCCTATAAAGTGCTGATCAAATTGTGAAAAGGTGGCCTTTCCCAGCAGCCTGGCACACTCTAGCATTATCCCAGCTTATAAATAAACGGATGGGCTGAGCCACTTTGCCTTTTTTTTTTTTTTTTTTCTCCCTCTCCCCTCTTAGTCCTTACCAAGATAATTGAGGATCATAATGGTGGGAAAGGACTGCAGTCATCATTCGCTGCCTGTCAGGTATCAGTACTCATCTTCGTGTCATCCGTCACCATTGAACCACTCTGTCATCTTTCCCCAGCCTTCAGCGCCGCTCCTTCTCATCGTGTTCATTATCTCCAGCTCCGACCAAGCCCCCTCCCCCAGCCCCTGTAAATGCATCTTTGTGCGACTCTCAGTCTTCTGATTATGAATCGATGATCATGTGGTGTAAGAGAGATAGATGGCTTTTAGTTCCATCTTGTCTTCTCTAATTGTAAAATATTAGTTACATTAGACTGTGTCTTTTGATTAATGGAACTTATTTGGAGTGGCCTCTCCCAGCCCTCCCCCTTCCAAAGTCCTCCACTGACTTTTGAGAATTGAGTGATTTCACTTAAAGCAGACAAATAGGCCCTTCAGCAAGGAGATAGCTAAGCTCTAATATTGTGGGCAAAGCAAGCTCACAGAGCCAGAGTTTTGTGTGTGTTTTTTTAAAGAAAGGCTTCAACTCTGGCTAGACAAATACAGACCATTTATTAACGTACATACAGCCATGCTATTTTGCAAATCCAGCAATTCTTATAAAGCTGCAAAACAGGACATAAGGCTGAATGCCTTCTGAATTAAATTAATCTTAGATAGGAATTAAGAGCATCCTCGCTTTCACTTTGGATGAAACAGGTCAGTCCAGAACTTTGATGTATTAATGCTAGCATAAAGTGTTATCTTAATACTCTCTTTTATACTTACAGGACATATCATCAACCAAATGTCTCTTCCTTGTACATCTGACACTGCGAGACATTCGTCCTTTAATACAGAATTTATCTTATTTGGCACTATTTACCTAAACATGGTCTGTTGATAAAGTCCTTGCTGTACAAATGGAAAGGCAGTTGACTAAATCCCTTATTATAAATAATCACTGTCTATCTTTCAGTGTAAATTCAAGGACATGTTCACTTTCAAGCTATCAGTTCAATTAGAAAAGGTCTATTCACTGTCGATGTCTATATCTCATGGAAATAGGAAAGCACAGTTAATAAACAAATCAAACTATTTTAAAAAATAGCACAGTGGATTATGAATTCTAGAGCCCATGCTGATGGTGACACTGTCAGGACACATGCTATACAAAAATATATACAAACAGTTTTATCTGAATTTTTTATGCTACCTTCAGGATTTAATTCTGGCCTTTGTGCCTTCCCCCCACCCACCCCTGCACTCAAGTCTTTATTATTTCAGAAGATACTGCCTATAATGTACCTTCCATATATTACAATTTGAAGAATAAGTTTATACATGTATAAAATGCTAGTTAAGCCTGATTCAATTTACTTCTTTCTATTAGAGAATAGGAAAACTGGTTGGGGGTTGTGAACGATTGTGTGTAGAATACTGGCTTGGGATGGATGCTTGCCACAGAGCCAAGAGCTGGAGTCCTATGGCTGTCCTCGATTTTCCTGATTTTACTGGGATGGCTGGGGCATTTCCTATTTCACAAAGTCTTTTGCTCTGGTAGCCATATGATAATAGAAAATTTTCTTCCTTTTTCTTTAGAGTTGTGCAAAGTGCTCAGAAGCAGGAATCTAGAAGGCTGGGAAAAGTCCAAAAAGAAACCCAGAATTTTTTAAAAATTTTATTTATTTTTTTTAGTATCTGGTGATATTAATCACATCTTAAGGAATTTAAAGGAGCTTTTCCAGTGGCCTAGGTCTTGATACCTGGAGGCTCAGATAGGAAAGGCTCTGCATGCAAGGTCAGCCCTGCTCTCCTCCATCTGTGCAGCTCCAGTCCTCTGTCCGTCTGAGAATAGAATTTGGCTCCTGGTGGGTATTACCACACAGTATTTGCCACCCTAGGAGGAGTGATTATATTTAATGGCAGAATTTCAGTTGACTTCTCAATATGTATTGAGCTGACCTTTAAGTTAAACCACAGATTAATTTTTTTTTTAGTTGTCTCTTTAAGTACATTTATAGACCTCTCTGTTCTGATTAGCATAACGGTAGATAGAGAAAAGTTACCTGGGTCAGATTATTTGTTGAAATTGGAGGAATTGCATGGCTTCTCCAGAAGGCAAATATTTTGTCCCCCTCTAACCATTGTATACATTAGCTTTGTTGCAAAAAGAGTTTGGTTTATACACAGAGACACCCAAGTGGGTATCAGTTTGCTTGAAAGCCGGGAGCCTGCCATTGATTTCATTTAAGTAAACCTTCTCTCTGGAAGACAATGGAAGTCAATGAAGCTTTTGTGGGATTGAGTGGCTCTCCCATAGGCAGCAGGGCTCAGAGCAAAGCTGTGGTGTGCAGGGTACAGGTGGCAGGAACGTTTGCCTCTTTGCTACCTGACACGCTGTGTTTGTCTTAAGTTCTTCAGAGATAGGTATGGACTGCTTTTACTCTAAATCATCCAAAAAAAAAAAAATACCCAAGTGTCCTAAATGGACACTTTGTGTCCCCCTTGTCATGGAAGCATCAATATCTTGGACTTCTACAATTTTATTCAAAACAAAACCCTAAGTAGCACCTGGTCCTACTGACTGCCACAGAAGTTATTGGAAGGGGATCTTGGTTTTGTTTAACATCTAACAGATGTGCTGCATGTTAATCCCGTACCCTTTGCTGGGTGACAACATGTGGGTTTAGGGACATGGGTAAGAGCTAAAGCCACCCCTCAGCTTTGGGTGTTGATTATTAGTCTGCGTGCAACACGTACTGCAACCAGCCAGCTGTGGGTGACCTGGGTGATGTTAAAATTACCACCCTCCCAATTAGCAGCCAATGGCCCCCATTGGCCAAGGGCCTGCAGGCGGGTGGTGGCTGGGCTGGCGCTGCCCATGCAATCTCTGCAGGTGGTGGGCTGGTGGCCCCTCGCGCGCTCAGCATCCTCAGGGCCCTCTGTCCCTCTCGCACCGGGAGCAAATGCCACGTAAAAATAAAAGCAAAAAATAAACACAAAAGAAGTGGATTCGGAATGAAACAATGCAATGTGCCAGCTTTAAGCCCCAGGAAATTTTCATGTCTCTTTTACGAATCTTTGTAAGTAAGCGTTAGGTTACAAGGCCACAGCTCGGAGACAACTTAGATTGTGTGTGGTGTAACCACGTGTGCGTTCCCACACAAGTCTGTGGGATGACTTGCAGGCTTTATAGTATACATAACCTTCAGCAATTTGCTGAATCAGGGCCTAAATACTGAAATATTCTTTAATAGTTCTGGCTCCACAATGAAACTCTAGAAGGCACATTTCCCTCTCAGTGTCTCTCCATAAGACTCATCAATGATAATGGAGTTACATTAGGCACATCTAAAGTTAATTAGATAGTTACCTCCCTCTTGGCCCCTGTTTGTCAAAGAGAATATGATAAGAAAATATAAAATCCTCTGTCTTCTAACATCTTTTCTTACTTGAATTCTGATCTGCCATGTAGACAAAAGATTAAAAGGCGCACCAAGAAGACCTTGGGCAGGTGGGTCTGGATGTTCTTTAGCTGAGAGCCAGCATGGAAAATGTTGTGTTAAGAAAACCTGCAGAAAAAAATTAATATATGGAAACCAAAGGAAAAGAAATATTTAGGACAGGTTGTTAACAAATAGTCGTGCAACTCTTCCCTTTTAAAATTAAGTGGGTGGCTTTTAGGGACACAGTTTTATTTTGGAGTATGGCTTTAGAGGTATGCTAAACTGGAAAAAAAATTGCTAGTGTTCACTAAAATCTCAGAGATTGAGCAGAGATGAGGTTGAACAAAGCAGTAGATCTAGAAATTCTTCAATTTGCTGCATATTTAAAAAGAAATAATTTTTATGTTTGTTTATTTGGGTTTTTTTTAACATGATCTCACACTTAAATAAGGTGAATCAAAATCCCCTATCCCAAACAGAGGTCTCTGAATGTCTTGATTTTGGTATACGTGCAGAATGCTGAGGGATGCCAGGTTTATCTAGGGATCCAGTAGCTTTGACATACCCCAGTTTACAGTACCTGAAGTGTGCTCAGTTGCTAATGTGTTTTGCATGCAAAATCACTGTGCTTCGGCATGACAGCTAAGAAAAATGTCATTTTATTTTTAATTGGACCAGGATACAATTTGGGGGCGGGAGGGTGGGGGGAAAAAGAAAGAAAAAAAAATAAAATCTGATCCTTTGTTAGAGATTTCTTCCACAAGAGTCCAGTCAGAAAGCTTCTAATACTTAATAAAGTCAAATTCCTCACCGAGGGCTCCCGTGAGCTCCCGTGGAAGCCAGTGGGAGTTGCCCATGAGTACCGAGGGCAGCCTCCTGCCCTTAGGACTGAATCTCCCAACTGACTATTCTTTTAGACTGTCTTTTGATTAACAATCTGTTTGCAGCAGGCTGGGGCCAGGGAGGCAGCGCATACCCCACTGTTCAAATCTGTGGCAAAATATTCTATGGAGAGGTACTTAATAAAAATCAACTTGCTCCAATAGTCATTGAGAAATACCTCAACTGTTAGCAATCAATCGAGGGCTGAGGTGGGAAAAAAAAAATACAAAAGGACATCAAAGAGGTTCTCATTCCCAGTCTATTGCTCTATTTAAGGGTCCTATAATTCGGTGAGGTTGTGTGCTAAATAATTTGTAAGCCTTCAGAACATCCAGGTTATTGTTTGTGGACAGATGGTGCATCACATTTTATTGCTTATTCCTTCTGTGGTTTCTCATATGCAGGACTGATGTGCACTCTGAAGTCTTTGTTTCCTTGCTAAAATCTCTAATCTAAAACAGGCAATCAAGCACACAGACAGTGCTTCAGAAAGCATAATCATAGTTTTAAAGGGGGAAAAAAACATTTCGGCTGCAGTTAGGAAGCAGATGTGTTCCCTGAAAACGCAAAAGGTTATCAGAAGTATTAAAATAGGAAAATAGATATGGAATTCGGGAGCGCTGGGGAGAGCGTGTATTTTATTTCAGTACTGCAGGGTAGGTGTGCCTTTTCCTAGGCTACCTGCTTTGTATCTGGCTCTCTGAGGAGCTGGTGCAGCGAAAGCCTTCGGAGACCAGCTTTTGCTTCCACCTTTCCCCCTGAGATTGGCAGTCTTTGTCTTTTACAGGCGAGGAGCAGCCGTGTTGTGATCCTGGAACCGCTGCTGCCCCGAAGAGTTAAATCATGTTGATATACAGGAAGGAAATGGAATAGACTAACTCTACTCTTTTCTTCCTACGGATTTTTCTTTTTATTCTGAAGATAGAATTACTGTTTGTAAGCATCTGAAAGTCATTAGTGGCTCTGCAGTCTGTCAGGTGCCGACGCAAAAAACTGCTGAAACTGAACGGGTTCCTGTGCGGAGTGCTGGGAATTTGTCATGTGCTGATGAGCAGTTATAATAATATATGAGCAAATCACAAGCATTCTGCAAATTAATCAAATTTTTTTTCCCCTTCTCCCTTGTCTCTGGGAGAGTGGCTTTGCCGGCAGACGTAGGTGAAGCAGTTTTACTCACAGATGGTAGCTCTGGCATCAGATGGAATTTATATAACAGTAATTCTGATTTCCTGCCAAAGTAGCACTGAAAACACCAGGGAGATTGTACAAGACAAGTCATGTGGTTTTGCTGAGGTTGTTGTGGGAAGTTTAAGGGGGGAAATCTCAAATTTTCCTCTTTGCATTTATTGTTTTAGCCTGAAGGGCCAGAAATTGTACGCCATTCTGCCATAGGCGAAATCCAACACATCTTTTTTTATGAATTGCGCTGAAAGCGTGCTTCCCAGCTGTTGAAACTGCTGGCGGGGAGGGAGCCACATGACTCCTCATCCTTTCCCTTTCCTTACAAGGATTAAAGGAGGGAGGGTTCAAAAGGTTGCTGCACTACATGGTGGAGTGAGGCAGGGTCTCCCTTCCCAGGAAGCGATGCCATGTTCACTCAGGTTATACTCCCTCTGGCATAATGAAATGGGGCTGGGGGGAACTGGGGGGGTGTGTGGGGGGTGTGTGCTCCCAGGAGCTTGGGTAAACACGCCAGCAAAGGCTCTTCCCTCTCGTTAAAATGAGTGGGGGTTTAAATGAAGTTAGTCGCGTCGATTAAGGTTATTAGTTGCGCCCCCGCTGCCATTTGCAGTTTGATCAGCAAAAAGCAGAAATGTGGGGGTTTTTTTTCCTACCCGTTAAGGGTAAGTACTTGGTGCAGGTGTTACCCAGCCAAAATACACACCAATTTGGGGGTGGGCCCGATCCTGACCTCGTTCGGAGCGGCACGGGGCTGTTCAACCTGGGGACTCGAAACAAGGATGCGAGAACTCTCTCCCCCCCCCTCAGCTTTTGAATCAGATTGTGCTTCTAAAAACAAAAGCCACCTTCCCTAGAAAAATATCACGGTGTTTTTATAATAGCTGAGTATTGAGTAATGCACGGGGCATAGCAGGGCTGCTGTGACACTAAAAGAAAAAAATAGAGGCGAGCAGAATGGGAGAACTTTCAGGGGCTGTTTTTAATAAAGAGGTGAATTCTTTCTGCAGTAGGAAAAATGATAAAAAGATGGCGTATCAGCTACATTATGCAACAAAGTAATGCTGCTGTGTTTTTATAATGTAAGGCACTGCCCATTTGTTTTGGTTTACGTGACTGCAGTGAAATAAGTGGATTAGACTGAAACTTTAGCATGCTTCATTGCAGCTGGTTGCAGACATCTGTCATTCCTCAGCCATACATTCTGGATCATGCCAAGAAGAAAAAGCAAAGTCTGACACCTTTCATTTTAGAGAGCCTTTTATAGAAAAGAAAAGGAGAAGGGGGAAAGCATTTCCTTTGTGACTTAATAAAAAAGACACTTTTTCTGTGACAACATCAACTGTACTTTCCAGAGGGAGAGGTCCTGCAAAGTTAATGCTCAATTTATTCTTTGCAGCCTTTTAATTTTTACTGTTTAAGCTCCCGATTTGTTGAATGGGTTGTGATAAAAAATGTGTTGGTTTTTTTTGTTTGGTTGTTTTTTGTTTTGTTTTGTTCTGTTTTTCACGGAGACATTAATTATACGTACACCTACCTAGGAAATGTGCCCACTGAGAGGTGGGTTGCTGTGGGTCCCCACTCAGGCTGGCACTGGGGGCAATTCAGTGCCACGATGGCACCTAATCCTGCACCATTGCCAATAATAAGTTGTTCTGCGACCTACACTCACAAAATCCCATAAGCAGATAATGTTAATGTTTTAGCAGAATGATTAGTGGGGTTGCGAGCTGCTCGTGGATAATTTGAAATGTTAGCTATTAGTCAGCTGGATATTTATTTACTTAAAGTGTTTTGGTTTTCCTCAGTCTCTTTACTCACTTGCCGCTGTAGATAGAGAATCATGAGGTACATGACTAGTTATAACATGACAAAATACCATCTAAATTGCCCAAGTTAGTTAACAAAGAAGCAACTAAAAATAAAGCAGAACATGCTTAGCCTAAATGACTGTAAATCTTGCATCAGCAGGGGAGTTGGACTAGATGATGTCTATGGTCCCTTCCAACTCTAAAAAAAAATTCAGTGAAATTCAGTGAAATGACATCATAGATGCAGGAAGCAATCCTTCATGGAATCATGGAATTGTCAGAGTTTGGAAGGGACCTCTAGAGATCATCTAGTCCAACTCCCCTGCTAAAGCAGGAACACCCAGAGCACATCACTCAGGACGGCACCCAGGTAGGTCTTAAAGATCTCCAGAGAAGGGGAGATTCTAGCTTAGGGTCCTGCTTCAGCAAAGGTTGCAACACGTGGGTAATTCCATCTCTTCACGTGTAGGTGCTTTGTGGCCCATGGGGCAGCTCCTGCCCCTTACCTGGCCCTCTACATAGAGGGGCAGGTCTTTGCCTGGTGTGGGCACTGCACATCCATCCTTTTCAACACCAGCTGAGGATCTGACACATTGAAATGTGGGCAGGAAAAATTTAGAAAGCTGAGTATGTTTTTTTTTTAAATTCCATTCCAACAAATAAAATAAATAAGCTCAAGACAGTTGCCCAGAGAGAAAGAGAAAATGCTATTGTATTTATGAATTGCTAGGCAGAATAAAGGATATTTGGTAACAAAATAGCATCACTGACAAGGCCTTTCCTATTAGCACCTTTGAATTGCATGATCTCTTTTTTTACTAAAATCCCACTGCCACCAGTACAGCATTTATTCTGGGAACTCATAGGTACATTAAATTCAAATAGAGCTTTATTCCAGAAGTCCTAAATGCTCCCTGAAATAATAAATATTTACTGAGACAATTAAAAAGTATGACAGAATATTAGACAGAAAACTTGTGAATGACCTAGTAGGAAAACTGAGATATTTTGCTCAAGGGGCTTAGAATATAAATGTAATGCTATTGATGTGATTAAAACAAGGAGTGAACAGACATAACAATTAATCAAAATATGTAAGTAAAGGCAAAGGTGGGACTCCAAACATATAATTTTGATAATCAGAAGAGTTCAGGGTTACTTAATGCTAAAGAAAAGCCTGCTACCTGCTTCCAAAATATGTTTCCTTAGCTGTAGTCTGCTTGGATCCCCAAGACACAAAAGAAAGAAGGCTGTCAGGGGACTATAGCCCACCTACCTCCTGAGCTCGGGTACCCCTCTCCTCCGGCGTGGAGGGGCCCAGGCTGCAGAGATGCAGGGATGCACCGGCTGTGCCTCTGGGCTCTGAGGGAATGAGAATTGGTACCAGAGTGGCTAGAGATGAATGTTGATATTTTTGGCCCAGCCTTTGTGAGTTTAGGTTTAGGAAGGGGGTTAAGATTGAGGAATTTACAAATTGTCATAACTGTTGCTGTTGTAAATTTAGTCAGAGGTGGCCTATTCTTTACAACAGGTACCCAGTGCCCTTGATAAGAACTCTGTCCTCTACTTATCTGTATAAACCAAAGTAAATAAATATGAAAAATTAAATATAACGAAATTTCCCAAAGCACAGGACGATGATAGTCTGGCATTTGAAGCTCAATCAATGACAGCATTCCCACTAACCTCGTTTGGAGCCCGCTGAGGCTCTGGGCTCGTAACTCATGTTGTCATGGCAAACCCAAACTGGTGTTGCCGCCCTGCACAGGGTGCTGCACCGCACCGGACACACGCACCCGATGGCAGTGGTCTGAAATACAGGGGTCCTTAGAGTCTCCAGCAGTTTTCAGGAGAATTTTTGTTTTACTAGGTTCTACATAATGTTTAATATTTGTCTAGAAGGACCTTTTCACCTGTTCTGCTGATGTTTTGCTTTTTTTTCCAAGAAAAGATCAATTTCCCTTCTAAATCAAAAGTTCCTGTGTGAAAAGCTTACTCTTCTGAGAAAGAAACAAATTCTGTGTCAAGTGTCTGGAGATGAGTAATCCCGTTACTTTATCAGCTCCTCAAGAAATGTGAAATGTTTGTTTTCCCAGGAATTGCAAGTCTCCATTACACCATCAGTGGCTTCACTAGCCATCTTGTAATTCACTTAGTGCACAGAGCTAGCCATTTCCTGTCTACCTCTAAATAATTGTAATTTCTATGCTTTATGTAACAAAGGATTTGTTTGTTACATACAACAACTAGTGTTGTTGTGATGTTTTCCGTAATTTTGTGACTGTTTTATTTAGTAAGTTAAAAGCATAGGTATGAAGGAAAGTGATAGAATTTTCTACTTGTTTCTCTTTATTGTGAGTGTCCAGGTGGTTGTCAGTCCTGTGTACCACTGACTTACCTTTGGGTTTGTCTGTTGGTGGTTTTGTTTTTTCTTGTTTTGCTTTTGAAGGAAAATTTAGTGTGTGATAATTAGTGATAACAACTTTTTGAAACAGGAATTGAAGGGTTATTTTAAGTGCAGTTTTTATTTTGGGGAGGGGGAATGTGTGAAATTTAGTTAATCTTTTAATAATACATGTTAAAGAGAAAGAGTAGCATCAACTTCTGCTTTTCCGTGCCATTATTAAACCCTTCGGTGTACTCATCGACAAGTTGAAATACCTATTCAGAGACACCAAGCACTGTATAATCAACTAAATCAAGAACAGACTCCACCTTTGATGGTGTTTTAGGAAAGCCATGTACGTATCAGAGGGTTTAATTTGATCCGATGAATGGAGGTATTTTCTTTTAAAGTAAAAATCCTTGAAATAAATTAGTTACAGATTAAGTATTTTTATTCTCCAGCTGTTCTGCATCCAGTGCTGGTTCAGTTGTTTGCCACCTTCTACTATTTGGACACTGCGGGTGTCCCATGGGAAACGCACAACCTTAGCTTTGTTCCCAGGTGAAATGGGTGGTGTTCCTAGATGAAAATGTTCCCAGGTCTTCCTCAAATGCAGATAATTATGCTTTTGTATATACTTCTATAGTAAATCATCAAAAAAGCCTCAGACGAGGCTTTTTGTTTTTATGGCTTTTCCTGGTCAACATGAAATAGAGAGTTTTAAAAATTTAATTTCCTTTTTTGTAATCCAATAAACACATAAACTTCACAGAATATTGTAATATTCCCAGAAGACCATCTTGGTTGGTCCTGGACCTGTGTGTAAATAAACATATACTTTTCAATTGTTTTATAAAAACTTTTATTACATACGTGAACCTGATTGGATGTACTTTAATCTGTCTGGTATTTGGGGATTTTCATAAAATGCATATTTTGAGACCAATAAAGTGGAATGGCTCAATCACAGCCATTATTGTCTATTGGACAAATATATTTATTCAGCATTTTTCCATCCATACTGTTATGCTCCAGATCAGAATGGCTGCTTTAGAGCCATTCTGCTCTCCTGGGTAACACATACAGTACTTGGGATGTTTGCAGTGGATAGTAAATGTATTTATGAAAATTTATATGTTAAAAAAAGGAAATCGCACTAGCCAAGATTTAAATGAAAATAGTTCTCCCTTTGCAAATGTTTGTTATTATGCTATAATAGTGTTACTTTAAAATGGCAGTGTTCACCAAGACGCCTGGGACCCTGAGGCTGTGGTCTGAGAGCTATGAGTTAAGCCCGGTAGTCGCTGCCAGAGAACTGGAGATGCTAAAAAAGAGGTTTTTTTCCTACGTGGAAAGTATGTGGCCATCATTGCCTGCTGTTACTTCTGAGGCAACACGCACCTCATCTGCTTAAAGATGGTTGTACCTTAAATACAAGCTCACTTAGGAAAAAAAGACTTGAAGCAGCTCTTCTTTAGGGTTTTGGGCTCCTGGAAGGTTTGAAGGGGGCTTGCTGACTTTGCACTGCAGTTGATGTGTGATTACATGGGCTGTTCCACCAGCAACATTGTGGGACTGAGCATCTATCTCGGTGCAGGAGGCAACAGCCATCCATCCTAAGCCACTGCAGCTGGTCCTGCAAGAGTGCCTGGTCATGGCCAGAGGTGGTCCTGGCCATTTGGGATTGCTACAGCAGCCCAGGAGGTCAAGTCCAGATCTTCGGTGTCCAACATCTCAACTACAGAGATGTGCCTCCAAGAAATACAAACCTTTGAGGCTTTTCAAATATTTCTTAGCCAAGGCATAATTTATTTGTTTTAAAGAGGTAATTGCTGTTGTTTTCCATTTTCACTGAAAGAATATTCTTAAACCAGGCAAAGAAATCAGAAATGAGTTTGCTGTATTGCATCTGAGTAAGTGCTATAGCCATTGGCCATCTAAGGAAAAACATTCTGTCAGATAATCATGGCCATTTTTGCATTTTAAGGGAACAAATGTCATATCTAAGAAACACATTTTATTCAGGACTTAATTATAATTTATAGTACATTGCACAGCATTTGTTTTCTGTTCATCATTTTATTGCTCTTCTGCCTTTTCCCTAAATTTATGCATTAAATTCTGTGTCTGTGCCTCTACGTGTGTATCTGTGTGTATATATGTACACATATGCAATATAATAAAAAGTGGTGTAGTGGGGACAACAGACGGCTTGTGTGTGATGTATTATTGGCATTTTTCTTTCAAATTACCGTTTTCTTGCTGCTTTGGGAGAAAGCCATGATTTTGCTGTGATTAGTACACTTTTAACAATCTGGAATAAATTCCTGATCTTATTCATGTGACTAGTCCAATGCCCATTTTTACGTTTTAGTGCAAAGCCCTACATATGTGCCTGTAATATCACAAAAATAAGATGCTTCTTTGTGGAAATTTTTATAGAATTTGGATGCCTATCAAATATTTTTAGAAGAGGGGAATTAATGCAGCTTGACCATGTAAATGATTTTTTTTAATGAAAAAGACGTTAGTATTCATCACTCTTTCTCTCTCTCTCTCTCTCCCTTGTTTGTGTATTTCTTTGTGCTAATCTTAAATAATGGATCCATATCAAAGTTAATAAATTAGTAACTATTAACAGTGTTTGGATTACAGTAAGTAACCCAATGACACTTTGTTGACATTGACTTTTTATGTGTTCCAGTAATACTCAATTTTGAGTTTTAAAGATAAGACAAAGCAAAATAGGTTTGGCGAGTATTCGAACCCTTAACATCTCCCGGGCAATGGCTGCATTTAAATCCAGGGGTCCTGCTTTAAAAATACTTCCTTTCAAATGCTCCTAAACCCCAGACTTTGAGATCCATGCTTTTCTCAAAACCTGCATTTTCTGACTCTGTTCAGCTGATGCCCCATGTTGGGCTGCCTCAGTCATGCCACGTTATGAAACCTAACGCGATGTGACTGATGCAGGCTGACATGATGTGTCACAAAGCAACATATCAGATCACAAACTTGAAAGAAAAGAAAACAAACTTTTTTTTTTTTTTTCCTCAAAGCCTAAATTAATGAAGCAGCATGTATTTTTTAAAAGGTGGACTAGTTTCAGATGTTGAGGGATTTTTCTAAATATTGATCCCACAGAAAAGTTACCCATCCTGGCCAGAAAGTAACTCTCATCCATGCACCTTGTTCTCTGCAGGGTATAGTCAAAGCTAGAGGTGCTGATGATCCTAGGTCATCTCAGCGCTGCTGGCATTGCTGGGTCTGATTCTGGAACATTTAGGTCAGTTTTTGAGGACTGGTTCCAGCAGGTGCTGGAGTTAATCACCCTTCCAAGGTAAATCCACACCTCCTAAAAATGTTCTTAAATTCCAGTTACCACTGTTAGCATTTTAGCTATGTTTATTATTATTTTCTGCAATTCCATTTATTTTGAATCTTAGTCTAGAGGATTACCAAGTCTCTTCACATGCTCAGTCACGGACTTCATAGAACATTCCTCCACAATAGGATTGTTTCAGCTGTAAACAATATATTGTCCTCTCTCCTCGCTTTTTGATCTAAGAAAGATACGCTATAGTTTGCCCCCCTTGTTGGCCCCCCTTTAGTCTAATTCTCCTTACTATAAATGCAATGCATTACACATTATCTCCTGAACTGAATTCTTTTTTTTTTTTTTTTTTTGAAGGACTTTCATATAATTTTATTGGAAGATATATAGTGGGTAAAATATATATGAACTGTAGCTTGCTAAGAAGGAACCTACCAACCACTGCTAGATAAAACGTTATAAATTTATTGCCAACTTATCTGGGAAGGGTTATTTTAAGAGCCTGCAGCCCACAACAAGTTTTTGAGCTAAAATTAATGGATGGGATACCTAAGAGAAACGGGCATTTTCCTTCACCCCTTAGTTACAAGCAAATTGCAGATATTGTTATCTTTGCAAGTGAGAATAATCTCTAGTTTTTCTACTACTTCTGCTGTAAACAATGTACCACTTGCTTTCCTATGACCCTAAGTCTGTATACATATTTATATATTATTCATACCAGATTAAAAATGAATGTGCTCTTTACCACAGTTGTACTGCATAGTGACAATACAAATTAACTTATTGTGTACTTACTTTTCACAAGGCAGTGATGTGAAATTTTGATGGCCTGAAAAAGTAAGTTGTGGGGGAGGCGATGCAGAACTGGATCCTTGTAGGCTCACTTTATATTGTCTGATTTATTAATGTGCATTGAATTAATAAATTACATTCTCCGTATGGAATTGCACAGGTCCCTGAACTTGGTTCGGTGGTGGGCAGACAGGGTTGGCTTCTATTCTGGCTTGTGTGAAGTTGTTAGCTCCATCTATGCTTCGTGGATTCGTTGTTTAGAATGTCTTTGAAGGAATGAAGTAGGACATCCATTTAATGATAGCTACTTGTGGGCAAAGCATTACAGGCTGCGTGGTGAGACCTCACTCTGTTGGCTAGTGGTACCAGTTCCGGCTACAACTATCCAATTTATTTCCATGTGATGCTTGAGTGGGTCAGAGAGGGGGGCTGATGTGTCTGCTTGCTCCTGGAGATCCATCACTCTGTGTCTGTGCTCCCTGCTGCTCTGCCAGAAGTTGTCAGGGTCAACTATCGTCCATGGTACATCCAGTCAATGACCATTGTAGTAACAAGAAGGACTAAATGGATGTTGTCTTTTCCATAGCATCAATGAAAACAGAGTAAATAAGGGTGGGGGGCAAGTTGTACCACTCAGCAGGTCATCTTCCATTCTTTGCAAAGGAACCAGCCATCATACAGTCAAGTGAAACACTTGAGATACTGGAAGGGAGGTGGTGCTGCTGGTGTAGATAGTTTCATCTCAGTGGATGTGGCAGTAGCAGGCCTTCACCTTTGGGAGAAAGGGGAAACGCTTCACAGAATACGTCTCCTGCCCCTTTACTCAACATTTTCCTGCTTCAACCAAAGCATTTCGGCACCTCCCCAAGCAGACCTCTTAACTCTGCCCAGTCAGAGGCCTTTTACCCAAGAGGGAGAAAAAGGAGAACGAAAGAAAGAGTCCAGAACCCCGCTGTGAGACCTTGTGATTTTATCCATCTCTGACAAAAAATGGGGGAGATGTAATTGTTTTCTTAGGTGTTTCTTTTTCTCAGTTTACAAATATTTCTAGATTTTTCTGAAACACAGAAAACCAGACTTTCTCTGGACCTTCTTCATACCCAGTTTCGAGAGTGTTTCCAGTTTTCAAAACTATTTTATTCAAAAATTTTCAAGCATATTTGTGTTTCTGCATTGATTTTAGGGCTGACTCTAGAGGCACTAGGGACACCTTCAATGTCTTCGTTGACTATTTTCTCATATCTTCCAGCTGAAATTTTTCTCTAACAGCCCAATGCAATTTCTGTAACATTATCTATGTAGGTTTCTTCCTTTGCTATTGCTGTGAAATTTTCCACTGAAATTTGACATGGTAATGATTAGCAGCTTACAGATTTAATTTGTTTTTCCTTATGAAGTTGTTAGGGAAAATGTCTGTCTTTTTCCCTGGAGAAAACCAGAAGATGAACCAACACTCCATCCCAAGATTCATGCATAAACATGTATGTTGGAGGTCTTGGGGAGGTGGTCATATTTATGGCAGTCTTCAACTTGTAAAAGCAAAGAGTAGAGGGGACCTTTCTATCCTTGAGAAAGGAAACGTGCCTGTAGTCCTGGGGCAAAGGGCTTAGGTAACTGTGGACCGGACTTAATGCTTCTTTCCTCTGTGTAGCAAACAGTATGTTTTGGGGGATTCAGCCTTTCAGTGGTAGTTTTGATCTTACAGTAAAAATGGCCAGTTATTTGAACAACCCAAAGCACTAACGCTGGCTCAGGTGAACGTGCTCTGTTAGAGACGCTCATGCTAGTGTGCCAGCAGCAGCGTGAGGTTAAAAGCAGGAGTATTCCAGGTTCCCATCTCTGCTGGGAAGACCACGGTGGCATTCCCACTCCAGTACGGGTAACGTCGGACCAGTGAGCCACAAGCATCTACTTGTTTATCTGTCAGATTCCCACCTAAAACTGAGGTGAGATGGTCCCAGTCCCTTCCCACACAATGGGAAGCATGGTTCTCCTCTGCTACGCCAGCATCTGTTTTATGCCTCCTCAGTAGTACCACGACAGCAAAGGAAAATGTGCTCTTCAAATGTGGAGATAGGGTATTGTTTTTCACTTATCCTGGCTTTATGTAGATGGTCTGGCACATTTATTTATTCATTTATTTGAGCAAATTAAAGCAAGCTAAGCGCATTTGACCTCAGATGGTCCTGGTTTAAGTTAATTTGAGAGACAAAGCTCATAAAGTTCCAGTAAAACACATCAACAACTTCCCAGCATAGGTTGAAATGTGATTGCTGAAACATAACCTCCAAAACCAGATACAGCATGGAGATTCAAAGTTGCAATAATCTGAAAAATATGGGAGAGTATATTGATAGCCTTATTAAGAAGTGATATCTTTCATTCATGCCTTTGTTTTGCAGTTGGTTGCTGTTTCACCCCCAAAAAGTGCATCTATCAGATCTCGTGCATTAACATTCCTCTTCTAATCTAGCTCGGACATTTTATTTTAAAGCTGGTGATAACCTCGGGCCCTGGTCCAGCAAACGCTTATGTGCTTGCGTATCTTTACTCACAGGAGTAATCTCACTGGAGTAAATGTTTGCAGGTTTGAGGCCTTGGTTATCTCAATCCATTATTTCTTTCCATTAAAAAGTAATCTGCGTGATTAAAATAAAACATGCAATTCTTTACTCAGAAACCCACCCAAAGACAAAGTGTGTTTATTAGACTACGGGTCTGCACAATGTCATCCCCGAGTTGCACTTCAATAAAAAAGATAATTAACAAATGTAAAAGAAGGCAGTCTCGGACACGATTGCACTGTATTTACAAGAGTTTAGTTTGGATCACAGGCTGACGGATTTATAGCCGCGTCTGAGGACGGAGATGAAATAGCTGCACTTCTCCAGGAAATCCCAAAGCTGAGGATTTTTAAAGCGCTGTTTCCTTAACTAAGTATTATGTGAATAGCACAGATTTCTTATTCTTGCTGAAGACAGGCGGTGATGTCCTCCGTTCAGCAGGAGGGAGCTCGGCTCAGGGGGGGGGCTCCGGCGCCTTTGGTTTTGTCAGTCTGTGCAAGGGGTGGGTTTGCAGGCACCACCTACACAAAATTTAAAAAAAAACAAAACTAACCAGGCTCTCGTCTGTCACGCAGGTCACAGGCCTTTCCAGTGCAGATACTGCCCGTACAGTGCCTCTCAGAAGGGAAATCTGAAGACCCACGTTCTCTGTGTCCATCGCATGCCTTTTGACAACAGCCAGTATCCCGACCGCAGGTTCAAGCGCTCCAGAGTTGACTCCGAAGCTTCTGGGAATTTGGAGGAACCTGGAGCTGTCAAGCCGGGGAGCTCGGCAGAGCTAACGGAGGAGGGCAGCAAGGCCCAGGAGTGATGCAGCTCGGTGGATCCGTCTCCATGCTGCGGGAGCCTTTCCCACTGGCCGTAGACACGCGCTCGGGTGAGGGTCGGCTAGACACCTTCCGAGGGAAGGAGTGGCGTGCAGATTCCCAGAAGTGTACAGGATGCTGAACACATTCAAATATATGTACATGTACACGTACTCACACGCGTGCATATATATATATTTCCACACACAGAGACGGATGCAGTCGTACGCATATTGAATATATATCTACATACACACACACACACACACACACACAAAATATACACACATTCCATGCGTGTGTGTGTGTGTTTAAATATATATATTACACACGCAAAATAAATTTCCAGCCCTTGAAAATGGCTGCTAAACTGTTACCTGGCAACAAGTACTTCCAAACAATGTAGGTGGGATAATAAAGTGATTTAAAAATGTTAGGAGGTCGTTAGTTATTTAAAACGCAGGGCATTTTCAA
>BJBW01004316.1:224669-326779 GCA_004320125.1 Scolopax mira
GCAGTTACTGGAGTGTATTATGCTGGGTGTGTGTGCTCAGTCCACTTATTAATCTGAACAAATCTATATACAATATATACATATATATATTATATATATTGTGCTTAATTAAAAGACTGTGGAAATCTGTTTTAGCATGTAGTAATAATTGTTTTATATACTACTACTTATGTACTATAGAAAAAGTCTTGGGGTCTATCAAGCTTTGATTTGAAAGTGTTTGAAGTGTGTATCATACACTATGATGTATAAAGTCATGTTTTCACATTAAAAAAGATTGTTTGTATAGATCATATATTTGGCTTTAGAAAATCGTGAGGTTTATTGTTATGGTGCATGTTGAGAAAGCTGCCCACGCTTCAAAGACTGTGCAAGTGCGAGAGCACTCCCAGTCTCCTGGACGAATCTTTATTCTTCCTGTTTAAAGTTTTATTTGCACATTTGAAAGAAACTAAATTAAAGGATTTTTCACTTCTTAGAAAAAGATGATTAACATCAAAAAAAGATGCACCAAATCTGAGAAACTACAGCAAGTATGGGGAGGAGAGAGGAACATGGCCTTGCACACACACAGACACACAAAAAGATGGGGAGGAAAACACATTTAGAAAAGGGAAATTTTTACATTAGGTGAAGCCAGTCGTACCCACAGTAATAAAGTTTTGTTGTAGTTTGAATTCTCCAGCAGAAAAAGGTACAAAAATTGACTAGAAGCGTTAAGAATTAAAGCACAGCATCATGGACGTTCCATTATTCAGTGGCTGAAGGTTGCAGCAAGGGGTTGGTGGTGTCGGGGGGTTGACGGAGCGTGTGCGTGACAGGGTGAACTGCAAAGCTGGGGCCACATTCACTGGTGGACAGGCAAACACCACAGGTCTCTCTGTCTGCAGAAAATAAAATCTGTAATGCATCGAATTTTAATCAAAATCCAAGAAGTCGATGAACAATTTTTATGTTTTGCAAAGTTTAGGTCTTTCACACCCTCCCTGGGGGGGGAACCACTCTTCTAAGGCACAAAATTGCAGTGTGTTAAAATGTTGCTTGAGGATGGATGAGCTCCAGGATTAGAGCTAAACTCTGCCTCCCGGGAACATTGTCCTTTCAGGTAACCTCTGTGCCCTGCAGCTGGAAAAGGCAACTATTGGGGTGAAAGTGGGGCTCTCCCAAAGATTTTCGTGCCTTCTGGTTTCAATAGACAGTAAATGAAAATGTGAAAGCCTGATTTGGGAGCAATGACCATCCCCTTGCACCCGTGTGGGAATGCTTACAAACACACTCTCCCTTATGGTCCTGAAAGTCCAGTGGGAAGCGGTCATTAAACAGTACATACACTTAGGCAATGCTAAAAACGACCACCAAGTGGCCTTGTATCACAAACCGTGGCATCACCTGCCAAGGCAGTCCATGGAAAAGAAGGTCTGGAAGAGAAACGGGGTTGTGTCCCCCAGGTCCATTTGTGGAGGTGTTTGTCACCCAGCAGCTGATCGGCAGCCTTCCTAATGGCCATGGTGGGTGTCTTGACAAGAGTCTTCCCACCTAACATCAGAAGGCTGCTCTTAGCTCTAAGATAATGTTTCTTGTTGAAACTTTTATAAGGACTATAACCCCTCTGTCTACTGTAATTTGGGAATTGAATATTTCCCCTCTCTGTTTAACATCTGTATTGTAACAGTATATTATAAAAATCTCACCTTGTGTATTGTAAGCACGATCCCAGTGAAATTCATTTCTGGATATCGCTGCTTGGCATGATCCACCACAGTGGAAGTATGTTTCCGTGGGGAGGGCCGGGGAAGGGGAGGAGGGAAGGTAAAGCTGTGGCGTAATGTCGTATTAAAAATGTCACCCAGCTGAGCGTCATGGGGGCTGTGAGAAGTTCTGCAGCTCCTCACCTGTTGGTGTTGCTCAGGGTATTGTTTGGGGGCTTTTTGTTGTGGTATTTTTTTTAACCAAAGGGGTCTCAGTGAACAGGGAAATCGCAGGAAAAGAGGAAGAAGAAAATTTAAATGATCCCAGAGTGAACTGTTTTGCTGTTAATACAGAAATACAGAGCAAGACACATTTAATGGGCTCTATTTTTTATTATACTATGCTGAATAATTAAGTTTGAGGCTAAGTGTCACATAGATTTATCTTTTAATTAAAAAAGCATGGTTCACGCATATTTGAGTGGTAGTCCAAATAAATGCAATATAGAAATTTATGTTTGTTTATCTAGGTGTTAATTACCTAGAGATTGTTCTGGATTACTTCTTTTTATAAAGTGTCATAGGCTCATGTCACAAGTAATAAAGCTTAACAGTGGAACCTTATCAATTTGCTAACTATAACGCTAGTGTGACCTGGAGGAAAGGGAAAAAAAAAACCCAACCAAAAAACAACCAACTTTGGAAAATGTTCTCTGCGTGAACCCCACTCAACATATAAAAACCACGCGGTGAACAAAGCAATCATTCTTAAAATGTTCTCGTAAGTAAAAGTACAAATATATCTTCAGTGGTTTACAGCCTTTCATACATGTAATTATTTATATAACACACTGTTATTTATGCCCGTGTACTACATGTTGTGCAAAGACAGACATGGTAAGCAACAAAATGTAGTTTACCTGGTGGGCAAGATATTCATTTAATGTATGAACTAACACTTAGAAAGACTGAATACTATATTTAAAGCGAGATGTAGCAGATGTAATTTTCTTAATATTTTAAAGGTTTTACAGCATTGCTAGCAACCAAGAGGACAGAAAAAGCAACCTGAACCCTAAAGATAAAAGATCATGCATTTCAGTGGTGCAAACAGAGGGAAAAATTTTGTACAGATGCAAATTGTTCATCAAATTCTCTGTCAGTCTGTTTTTTTCTTTGTTTATGACCAGAATTTATATTACTGCTCCACCGAGACATGAGGAAGGATGCTGAGCGCAGGCGGAGATGGCAAACTTCACAGCCCAGGCAAGCTGAGGGGCTCTCCACCACTCATGTAAATCAAATACTGTCCACTATCACCCCAGAGGAGTATCTGCCCCCAGGATTTGAAAGACCAATAAATCTTTTTGTTTTTCTCATAGGTGCAAACACCCCTCTCTTTGGGGTTAATTATTTATGCTTTTCTTAGATTTTCTCATGATTTAAAATAATACCAGGTTTCTGTGGCACTGCGTTGTGCAGCAGATGTATGTGAGAACCTTCACGTACTGATATCACAAAGAAATCAATGAAAATTACTCTCCGTGCTCACAGTCATTAATTCTTGCTTGATATACAGGTTCTCAAAATGTGAAGAAGACTGGAAACACGGGTTTCTTCTATTTATTACATATCAATTTCCTGTATAGACATAGCTACCGTAGGCTTTGTCTCATGTGCAGGCACTAATAGTAGGTAAGTTACATCTCAATAGATGAGGCGGAAGGTAAATTTTATCTTTAAAAAAAGCGAAAAATGAAATATTTTAAATTTTAAAGGACTGAAATTGATGCATATATTTATATACATGTAATTACTGTGTGTGTATATACACAAAATTCACAAAATTATACACTAAGCAGTTTTTCTTTTCATGGGAACCTGATTTAACCCCTTAACTCCATAGTCAATGTCCTGATGTATCTGATTTTTAACTCTGCAGAAGAGCCAATAACAGATATTCAGCATTTCTGAGTATCAGCTAGTTACAGAGGAGCATAAATATGGGCCAAGGTCTTGAAAATCTGAGCCATGAGATGTGATGAATTACTGTAGCTCCTGAAATTCCAGTTGCATAAAGTTGAAATAATCTGATGGCGAATCAGGCCTGTTATTAATGAAGCTAGAGAAAAAAACTCACTTCTATTTGAAAGTGAGAATTTGTAGAGAAAATGTTTCCTTAAGTTGTATGAGATACTGCAACACAGAATACATGATTTCTCTTTAGGTTGTGCCACTGTGCTTCCTTATTATTTTTTAGATTTTATTCCTGGGGGATTGTTTTCTCAATTGTTTTCTGTTTGAAAGAGGTTGATGCATGAATGACTGAAACACAAGGAGTAATAAAGAAAAATAGAGCTATTAATCCCAACAGAGAAAATCTCTCTTTTTTTAAAAATCTCTCACAAGATATCTGTGACTATGGTACATCCATCTTTGCAAGAGAATTACTGCTCCCAATTTGTGTTAGTTCTTACCGTGCTGCCAGTGGAAGCCAGCACCCAGCGCAATGGGAGCAGCATTATGGAGTCATGGACCTGACAGAGTTGGAAGGGCCCTCTAGAGATCATCTAGTCCAACTCCCCTGCTAGAGCAGGGTTGCCCAGAGCACATCACTCAGGATGGCATCCAGGTGGGTCTTGAAAATCTCCAGAGAAGGGGATTCCACGACAGCAGCCTGTTCCAGGGCTCTGGCACTCTCACTGTAAAGAAGTTTTTCCTCATATTTGAGTGGAACTTCCCACGTTCCAGCTTGTGCACATTGCCCCTCATCCTATCACTGGAAACCACTGAAAAGAGTCCAGTTCCATCCTCCTTCAACCCACCCTTTAGGAACTTGTAAACATAGATGAGGTCTCCCCTCAGCCTGCTCTTCTCCAGGCAAAAAAGCCTCAGATCTCTTAGCCTTTCCTCGTAAAAGAGGTGCTCTAATCCCTTAATCATCTTGGTTGCTCTACTCTGGACTCTGTCCAGTAGCTCCCTGTCTCTCTTGAACTGGGCAGCCCAGAACTGGACACAGTATTCCAGTTGAGGCCTCACCACTGCAGTATAGAGGGGAAGAATGACCTCCCTCGACCTGGTGGCCACACTTCTCCCTATGCAGCCCAGGATTCCATTGGCTCTCTTGCCAATAAGGGCGCATTGATGGCTCATGGAGAGCCTGCCATCCACCAGGACTTCCAGATCCTTTTCCTCAGAAGTACTTCCCAGAAGATCCACTCTAACCTATATCGGTGCCTGCTCATGGGGAAGACAACTGGCTATTTTCTATAAAGAAGTTTGCTGTCAAAAATGTAGATATCTCCAAAGGTTCTTATGACCCATCAATGTTTGCATTGCTTTGGCCAAAGCAATGCATACATTCCCAATGGAATAAAGTATTTGTGTCTGTTTGTCAATTGTCATTGGTGTGTTTCCTCTCAAACCTCACTGGTGGTACTGGCATCACGACTTGCCTGTGCACTAAGAAAAAGGTTCGTATTCAATTAACTTTGAAAAACTGGAAGGCTTGCTCATTTTTTCCAAAACCATTGATCCCACACCATGCTTCCACAGAGCTAAAGCCTCCAAACGCTATTGATTTCTGGGAGAAACATCTTGTCCTTAGTATTACAAATGTTGGTTCTTTAACACTTACTCCTTCCCTCTCCTTCCGTGGCAAAACATGTCTAGTGTTCAGAAGGAGCAGAGCCACTATCTGAGTGTCCTTTTGGTGCTCAGTGATATTTGCTTTAGTGGAAACGCTGTCACCCTCCCACAGCATCTTGGTCATGTTCATTTTCAGTTCCCTGCTGGGAGTTCAGCATCTCCACCTGAGCAAGAGCCAGTTGAGCAGCCTCATGCATCCACAATTAAATCATAAATATTTTGACTAATGCAATAAAGTGCCTGATCCTGTCAATATTTCCATTCAACAGAGGTGGGAGGGGGAACTGGAGATGGGCTGCTCTTGGGAATGATGGCACCCAGAGGTGTGCCTTGCCCAGGTGAAACAGCTAAACCCCTGCTGCTGGTGTAGAGGCTGAGCGATGCTGATTTACTGTCCCTCACTGGCCAGTCCCACCCCCAGCACTGTAAGACAGCGCTTGGCATCTGAGATGTGACAGCAACTGCCCAAACACAGCCAGTGTAAGGACATGTGATATTGTTCGCTTAACCCAAATTGGAGAAGAGTGTCTGCATGGAAAACCAAGCCCTCATTTCTTCCAGTTAAGACCATTGCTAATCTCCAGCTAACATCAAAAGCACTAAGGCTGGGGGGCAGTGATTCTCACTCCAGTGAGAATGGAAAAGTGAGCTAATGTGGGACAGTATTTGGCTCAGAGATGAAAATTAGACCTCATTAAGTCTTTATTTTCAGCTCACACTGAAAAAGCTGTTTTCCTCCAATGCTTCAGAAACTTTTCTTTCAAAGTACTGCACTAAATGAGGGATAACAGAGTAAATGTTACCCACAGGCATATGCTTGAGTCCTGTATGGGGTCCATCTCCTCACCCCCCAGCATTGTCTCAGACCAGGTAGGTGTCAGCCAGCTTGTGCTTGCGGCCGAGGAGGACACACAGTTTCCATTTTATCAGACAAAAATGATGCAGAATACAGCACATACTGTTCTAACTCCTAATTTTTCCTATTTAGTCAAGTAATTCCTTCCAAACCACGCATGTGGAAATACAATACGAAGAACTGATGAATCACTCAAGAACCAAAGACTTGGCGCCACTTTTGGACAAAGCTTCAGGTCGGAGGAGATACGTGTTTTCCCAAGGAGATGGCAAACAGCCAGGCTTGGAGAGGGAGGTTCAGGACGGGGCTTCTACAGGTGGGGTGGGGTTTGTAGATGATCCAATTGGGACTGCTGATGGGTCCCTACTTGTCCCCTGCCCCGGGCAGGAGTGCTGCTGAACCAAGGCACAATGACCCAGGCAAGGTGCTGAGCTGCCTCCTCCTGCCTCCTGCCCCAGAGAGAGCTTGAGCCTCCTACAGAGAACCCAGACCCACACTTGTAGGGCAGGACCCAATGCTGAGTTGTGTCCCAGGAAGGGGGAAGAGAGACAAGGGCAAAAAAAGGGAGAAAGAAGAGAAAAGGAGACATCGGGATCATCTTTCCCTATCTTCCTGTAGTGATGTAATCCCTAATTTTCACGAATGAGGAAAAATAGTCACAGCACCTGTCTAAGTATTTGAATTTACCGCCATATTTCCTCTGTGAATTAAAAAAAAAAAATGCAAAAAATCCAACAAATTCAACCCATAGTAAATTCAAATACTGAATTGTAATGTTTGCTTGGTTGCTATTTCTTAGTAGCAACCAACGTGTTAATCACTAGTATATAATTAGATGTCATTTTGGAGCAATTCAAAATCAAACAAAATCTCAACATGCTCTGAACATGTTGTGAAAGTTTACATTACAATTAATTTATGATTACCCAAATGTGCATCCAGTGATCTTAAGTCTTCCTTCATGCATTACAAAGAAAAAAGACAACTTCTATTTCCACACACCTTAATGCCAGAAGGCCCCCTGAGAAAAGGCTCTCCTTTAAATAAATGTATTATTTAAATTCTGTTTAAATAGCTGAGCATGAGATGAAGAGATGAGATGAATTTGATAAACTAGCCTGTGTATCCTTGGACCTGTCTCTTCTGTTCCTTGGCGTCTGGGGTTTTTTTTTTTGGTTTCTGTAGGCATTTGGTTTTTTCTTTGCTGTCTCTTCAGCACATAGAAAATTAAGGGAAGCCGATATTATTTCATTTCACACCAATTCACTAGAGCCATGAGTTAATTTCAGCACATTTTCCTGAAGGTGAAAAGAAGTGCACATCCTTTTGTCCCAACAGCAAGCCAGTGCCACGGACTGCTGAGTGTTCCCAGCCCTGTCAAAATCAAAGGAACAAGGATGGCTGGTGAGTCCTGGGAAATACTGGACGTGTTAGTGGATACAGCCAACATGCTGAATTATGGTCGTATAATAAACATACAAGCTGTTATATTAGGACACATCTACGGTAATCACAGTAAGTAAAGTTTTAAAAGCACTCACGCTCCTATCTTTTGTTGAAAACAGGGATAATGTACATAAAAAGGTTAACAAATGGCTACACTTTACTTCCCTGCATCTAGAACAGAAAACCCTGTTACTTCTGTTACAACACGCTGCCAGCTGATGTCTAGTCTTGCTGTTTATGTATATATACTATACATGCAAATACAGAGCAGGGAGGAAAATTATTTTGGGTGTGAAGCAAGAAAGTTGTTTTATGCTTTAATTGCCTATAATGAGCATGGCAAATGCTGAAAGATGCAAGGAAAAGTCTTGTCCAATAATATAGTTCTTTATTACCTCAGGATCCCATCTTCCTATTTCGAGGATGTTGTTAGCAGAGGAAGGCATATTTTTATTTAACATCTTTATTAATGAGCTAAAGAAAGAAAGAAGTAAACACACTAATTACATTTGCAAATGACAGTACATTAGTAGCTATTGCAAACATCATTGAGGACAGAAATAACAGAGGAAAAAGATGGTCAAGAATAAAAAATTTAACCTGAAGCAACACAAATTCAGGTCTGGGGGCAACAATACTCCTTATTTAGACAAGCAAGAAAAAGGGAAGCAGCGGGGAGGGGGAGGGAGGGGGATTAGGGGTGAGTGACTGGGCTTCCCAGTCCAGTCCCAGTGCAGTGGGGAGCACTCGGGCAGGGGCTGGGAAGGTTTGGGGGTCTTTTGGGACCTCAGCTGGTACCTCCATAGCCCCCACTTGCAGAAAGCATGGGAAATTACTTTTATTTTAATTTTATTTTATTTTATTTTATTTTATTTTATTTTATTTTATTTTATTTTTTTCAAAGAGTAAAACCTGTACCCCACCCCTGGAATACCAAAGTGGGGGTTTCCCAATGCCCTGGGCTGCCTGTGCAGCTCTCCCAGCTGGGCACAGCCCTGCCTGCAGCCAGGTGCTGGGGATTAGCCTGGGCCCAGGTGTTTGCAATGACCCAATTATTGCAATGGTTATAAAAGGGTGAGCCTCAGTAAGGCCTGGCTGCTGGCGGAGGGGTGTGCAGGCTGTGGGGCTGCTCTGCTAGATCCTGGGGTGAAGGCAACAAAAGGTGCTGCTCCCAGGTGTGTCCCCTCATTGCAGAGAGAGCAATGATGCAGCAAGCAGCTTGCTGAGAACACTGGTAAGTGCCTAAATACTGAAAATTAAGAGAGTTACATGGGGATGGTCTGAAAGAGTCCAGGAACGATGAGAGAAAACTGAGAAAAGGCAAACTTTCCAAATGCAGCTCTTCTAAACTCTTTAATAAGCTCCCAGGAGAACTGGTAGATGAGCAGTCACTCCAGTGACTTAAAATTAGACTGGATACAAGGGGAAGTAATGTGCCTGGGCCTGAAGTCAGAGGGACAGACCCCTCCTTGCTGCTGGGGGGTCTGAGCTTCCTCCTGGAGGCTGCTGCTGCCTGCTGTGGGGTCAGGGTGCTCCTTGTTCATATCCCTGCTTGGTTTGTGACAAACCAGGCTCCCTGGCTCACCCATACCAGCTGCTGCTTGTTGCTGCTTAATTTCACAAAACTTGCAAACTATAATTAGTCAAGGGCTACCTAATGGGTTACAATGCAGGAAACAACCACAGATGCTCATATGCTAGTGAATGGCAGTGTTAGGTGTAATCCTTACCCTGTTAAAGATCTCAAAAGTAAAAATAAACCACCTCCTCCCCCAGCCCCCTTGAGCATGACTAACCCGGTACAGCTCCTTTCTCTGAAAGACTCCTAGAGACTTTCAAATCACAGCTTTCCCACTCTTTAAGTTGTGGCACGTGGCTGTTGCTGGGAGTTTTAGCAGCTGTGAGAGGGAGGGGGGACTTGCTGTCCTGAAGTACTCCCTTCCACCTCAGACTGGGGACAGCACGTGCCATGCTCACGTTGTGCTGCTTTGACAGGTTGTGATGGAGCCGCGCACATCAACGCTCCGGTCGCTCGGCTGTGAAGGCAACAAGGACCATGCACCTCGATGGCACCTACGTGAGTGATGACAATAACAGTTGAAGCCAACGCCAATCACGGTGGTGACTTCTGCTATAGTGTTACTTGTGCACTGGCAATTGAATTGAAACTGCCACATTGGTTTGCATTAGGCCACTTAGCAGCTGATGTGGTTTCTCACTGGCGCGGCAAAGGGGAAGGAGTGAGGCTCTGGTGATGCCTCGGAGAAGTCAGGTTTCCAGCTGGGACTGGGAGCACAGCTGCTTTCTGGAAAACAATGTCCTTTGAACTTAAAACTTACTTCCACCCCACCACCCCTCCCCCTTAAAAAATAGGAAGGTATCAGCAGAGTTGTCTTTCTGCAGCTGGAGCAGCTCTGCTGAGTATCGCTGGTGTCCCCAGCCCACCTGTGTCACAGGGTGGGCAGTGGAGGTGGATGTGGATGGGAGCATGGAGGTCTCTCCACCTGGAGCTTGTTGGGGGCAGAGAGTTGCCCTGAGATGGGTATTTGTCCTTGTTCCTGTGTACTGCCTGCAGTGGGGGCTTCTGGTTTGTGTCTGGTGATGACCGTGTGCTCCCCACCTGTGTCTGCTCTCACCTCGAGGTGGGAGGATCTAATATCTCATTACCCCTGGCCCTGCTTCTCCAGAGCCTCATGTTTTGTGGGGTTTAATATAATATCCCCACTCTTTTAAGTTGCAGTAACTGAAACACTGCTGTGAGCAGCATAAAGTCTTTTTTTTTTTTTTTAGTGAGGTGAATTAGCTAAGCAGCTTTATTTTTTCCAGTTGTAGAATTGTTCGAATGCTTCTTTTGACCAGCCTTGGCTTAAAAAAGACTTCATCTTTAAAAATCCAATTTTACAAACAGTTAGTCTTTAGTGTGGACTGTTGCTTTTTAGTAATTTTTTTGGGGGAAATTAATTGCTGATATATTTAATTTTCAGACACAGCTACTGCATGTTTAAAGTGTCTTTTTTTATAATTTTATTGTCAACAATATAGGTTGAACACTGCAGAGATATTGCTCTTGCAGGCTTGCAAGATTAAAATCATGGTATTTCTGAAGGGGCTGTTAAAGTGTCTGTGGAGCTATCTGCTACTGCATAGCTCTGAACTAACTCAGTGAATATATATTTTAAATATCAGTGCAGCATCTTCTTTTCCCATAAAACAGAAAGCTCCAAATCTAATGTTAGTATTCTTACTGACCTCAAAAGAGGAGCTGACCATTGCTTAACTTGCATTTTACTTTTTCTTTAAATATGGCTAAAGAGCAAAGGCTCTGGATCTGTGTAGTGTAACTTGAAACTAATGGGTAATTAATGTACAGTCAGATCTGCGGTAGCTCCAGGGTACGGGTACCTAGATTTTGCCTCTTTTCCCAGGACCTACTTTCTCTGAATCCTTTTATATCTGTGTTTCTCACTTATATGGGTTAGTGTGTGTTTAAGCTGTGAATAATGGTTGAGTTCATCCCTGCATGGGCAATACTGTATTCCTTTAAAGTAGATCATTATTCTATATGGAATAAATAGTGTTATCCAGTTGATATGCTTTAAGGCTAATGAACCAAAGTCTACCATCGAAGAAGCCAGATAACAAGACCTGTTTCTCCACTGGCTTCTTTTGATATATTAATTAATGAAAACCAAAATTCCTCTCTGTATTACTCCTTGACACTCGTTAGTGTGTGTAGGGGAACAAGTCTCACAGTGATCTGGGTAACAGAGTGCTGTTGCACGCTCTGGAGCGGTGGGGGGGTGAAAGGCAGCCCCTCAAAGCCATGAATGGGGAGCAGTGCAGCCCATGGGCAGGGTCAGGCAGGAGAGCACTGCTCCTGAATGCCCCCAGCTCCATCCTGCCTGGCTTTCTGCACTGAAGATGCTTTTACTGTGGCAGTACCTGAGGCCCATGAGGAGTGGGAATGCAGTGCTTGTCTGCGCAGGGAAAGCTAAGCATTGCCTCATGGCCAGGGATGGATAATGGGTAGGAGGAAGGAACTGAGGTCAGGAGGTAGAAAATGGACAAAGGTGCTCCTGAGCAGGTGAGCCCCGTCCTCAGGGGATGTGTGCTGGGAGTGTGTCCCCGTGGCTGTGAGAAGGGACCTGCCGGCACTAGTTGGTCCCTCCAGCAATCACGCAGCCCAGGGCTTTGCACTTCTGGATCTGGGACCCTGATTCTCCCTGGTTTTTTTTGGTTTAGAGTCCTGCCAAATCCTAACATAAAATAATCATAAACCCAGTTTAGGAAGCAGGAGGTTAAGTTAAAAGATAGAAAGTAACTTTCTTCCAGGTTTTTGACCCTTTCGGGTATGTTGGCTGCAAGGTAAAGCTTCCTTGCAACCCTCAGCTGGACTACTCCCCCTTCAAAACAAAGGCAAGTCTTGGACTTGGGCTTTAAGTAGATAAAGGCTGTGTGGACAACTGACCCCCAGGGTAGTGGTGGTATTTATTTGGAGAGGGAGCAAAAAGCCATACGTGGCTTACAAGAGTATTTTCTGCATGCATTCTCTAGAATGTTGCAACACAAGATTGCAGAGAGGGAAAGAATTTGTAGGATCTTTTCTGTATGTTTTCTCAGCCTGTGGAGCTTTCTGACCCACCTTCCTGTGGCAGGCTGCTGTTCCCCTGAAGATCACCTCAATTCCAGGGGGTCTTCTAACTCGGGGCATACTCCAGCAGAAACACCTGAAAGATTCTTTGGTGTTGGCTTTGCCCTGTAGCATTCTGCTTTTTGTTGTGAGTTATTCCCTTTGGAGTGCAAGTACTGAGAGTTATTACATCTTTAAAGGCCTGCAGAGTTTGAGGAAAAAGTAATTGGTTTGTTGCTCCAAACCTCTTGGTGGAATTATGTGAGAAAAAAGCTTTTCAACTTAATTTTCTATCTATATTTGGAGCTGTTGGCATGAATTCAGCCCCTACCATAAACCCACAAGCTCTCCAAGTGTGTGCAACTGAGTATTACTACAGCACGTCTAGCTGGGCTAGCCAGTAGGACTCTTTGCGAGGTGTAAGACTTTTCCACCCTGCAGAATGGCTGTTTTATACAGTACATGGCAAGTCTGTTTTCCATCTTCGCTAGTAAGTTGTTCAATTGCAGTTTTATGTTAATGTAAATGCTAATTAATGCTGTATGTTAACTATGCATAGTGCTTTCCAAGAACAAAAGGAACCAAATCCCAAATCATATCTTACACTCCTGTTCTGACTTTCTGTATTTCCTTGTTTATTAAGCTACAAAAGCCTGCTTGTTTCATGCCACAAAACTTCCAGGTTCATCAGCTATGGCTTTGGGAGCCCCTGAGATACCTTAAAGTTTTTCATCTACCTTTAAATGTGCCGTCTCAGTGGATGCAAGCCTGAAGCCCTGACAAGGAAGGCCAAGGGTTTCTTTCTGATGGTTTTACACACACTGTCTGCAGTCAGATGCCACCATCCTCTCCAAAGTCTTCTGGGTCACACACCAAGAGAAGCAGGTGCCCTACAGTGACAGGACAGATGTGGTAATGTCACTGTGGTGTGGCTTTTCTGATGAGTCATTGGAAAGGACTTCTTGGGGACAAACTTGCATGGCAACAAAATATGTAATAACCAATTACCAGGTGAATAGGGTGTGTTTTCGTCCCTTTTCCTAAAGATTCATTACTCCAGTACAAAGCTTTAAAGTATGATGCTAAAACCAGCAGCATTAATGGTCTCAGTCTAATTTGCTCTACCCTCTCACTGAGACAGATGGACTTTGACCTGTTCCTTGACAGTCAGAAGCACCTGACTTCTGTGGGAGGCTTTTAATGGGCATTTTGTCTTCCTTGGTGGGTGGGAGGAATACTGTGATGGGTACCTAAGTCTTGCATTGTCTGTAAGCACATCTGGGAAGAGTGGAGGACAGCTGGACCACCAAACACTTGTAAAAGCTGCTGCTTAATCGAAACAGAGGAAAGCTGAAATTTGCTTTAAATATCCCTTGTGGTTCTGAAATACCACTTCTCTTTAAGCGTTTCCCAAGTGCTTCAGTCTTTTCCTTCTCATGTTGCCCTTCTCACCAACATGAACTTCAGAGTTTTTATCTGACCTAGGGCACAGATTTATTTTTCCAAGTTTTTTTGTGCCAAATGGCTTGGCAATTCTGGTCTTTGAATAACTTGCTTAGAAAAATGGAATTCTATGGATGTCCCAAACTCATCACCCTTCCTGGAATTTAACATTGAAATAACTGGATAGTATAATCTAGTGAATTGTCTGCAATGATCTCTGTTTAAAATTCTAGGTAGGGGAGATCAAGCAAATCCAGGTTAAATATGCCCCTTGTTCTGACAGAACCTCTCTGGACCTTCACTAAACAACTATCAAAGGGAAGCTTACTCCCTGCTTTTCCAGTGAGTCTTATTGATTGAAGCTGGGGCAGGACTGAGCCCTACAGCTGCAGAACTGATCTTTGCATTTGATGATATTGAAAAAAACTTTGAATAAATCAAAGACAATGTAGGTACTTTGGTAAAACATGGTTGGCCTATTTCCAGAAACTTTCCTGGATTTCATTAGACTGGGCAGGTGATTCACCAAGAAATGGTGATTTCAAGTTATCCTTCGATGTTCTTCAGCTGTTGAATCCAATGACCTTTTTAAAAAGTGACAAATATTATAAGGGGCTTCTTACTACATAAGAAACCACTGATCCATTAGTTCAGATATTGGAACTGGAAGTAACATGCAACTTTCTGCTTCTGACTTCCATTAAATATGCCCAAATTGTATTAGATCATCATCTATAATTAGGCCAATTTTTCCTAATCTTTGTTGAAATGGGTTCAATCTGGTTTACAAATGAATGCTGGTGTTTTTTTTCCATAGGCTGCAAGCTTTTCACTGTCCAGCAATACATGAATCAATTCAATAGTAAGCTAATGTGTTGCACATGCTTCATATTTAGGTAGTTTTAGCCTTAAATGATTATCTCCAGGCTTTTTGTTCTTCACTGTGCATAGCATGTGTGTGGTGTAAGTGTTTCTGTGTGGTTATGCAGTCATTAGAACTGTTTGATGCCCTTGTGAACCTCTGCAGTAAGGACCTTAGGACCTGAGGGCTGCTTAATACACTCATGTTTAGGCTAATTATTAGTACTCAACAGAAGCTACCCAGTACCTATGGCTTTTGTTACACTATGGCAGCTGAGTAAGCCCTGACATGTACATTATCAGATTACAAAATTCTACTTAACACTAGCATTTTCTTACAGTAGATATTTTTTTCTCATACCTAAATATGCTCATACAGAACACTTGTCAGGTCACTCTAAATGCTGAATCCTTTCAGCAGTGACATAGATCTCTTCTGATACCACTCTTCAATCAGCCTTAATTACTACTCAGAGTCTAATTTCAAGGTCTCCTTAGGTGTTGGTATTAGCTAATATTGGGTAAGTAAGGCAAAGATAACGCTGTCAGTCTCGTTTGCCTTTCAAGTTAGTATCTCTCTTTTCCCTGCAGAACACAGTAGGGCTAAAACCTTCTTGTTTAGCTTGGGGCAAAACACACCCTGCAAAAGCTGAGAAATAATCTAATTTTTTCAATGAAAATCAGTGCCAGTCAAAGAAGCTCTTACATGCTTACACTTAGGGTACATCAAAAATGTACAGATATTGGTAACCCCATCTTATCGTGTACAAGATTATGAAAGAAAACCAAATTAAGGGAGGATATTCATAAAATATTTGAAATAATGAAGGAACTGCAAATGCTGCTTCATTTTAAGGTTCTTGAGTCACTGAAAATGAGGAAATTGTCGCTTTCATTGGATGAGTTTCTTAGCTTTTAACACATTAATATTTATGCTGCTCAATTGTCTGTGTTATAAATAACCTCTCAGAAATCTGTCTGGGTCCCTTTTTAGTTGAGATATTTAAAACATAAGTAGCCTGAAAGTAGCTAAATACCCATGCTATGTGCAACTTCATCAAAAGACAGAAAGAAGGTGCTCAAGCACTGGATCTCCTCTTCCTCCCAGGAAAGAGTTAACACAAAGAAATAAAATCAGATATGTGTAGCCTCCAGACGTCCATTAAAGTGCAGAATGCTGTTTTCTATCACAGATTATATGCCAGATGTTCAAACTATCTCTAATCATTGCAGATGTAATGGAGTAGAATGTTGCAGTTTGTGAGTTTACTGGCATTAATTCTGTATACTGCACAAGGGAAAAGATTTTAAATATATAATTATATCTCATTAATACTCAGGTTTTATTTCCTTTCAATGGAACAGGACTTATTAAAGCAACCATTTACCGCATGTTTTCTTTTAGTGTTTGGCCCCAGCATAATCCTGTGTGCATTGTATGTGTAAATATGTACTAACCTGAGTATATAGAAACACACACTACTGTATATAATTCCACTGGTGCAAACCCCTACTTTTTGTATGCATGAGATGTTTTTATAATGTAAATTGACAAGGAAAAAGATCTTACTTATACAGTACTGTTCTAACCACATGCCATCTTACTTTTTATGGAGAAGAACCGTAAAAAAATGTATCTTTTAATGTTATTTATTCAGTTATGGTAGAAGAGAGTTGTGCAGATCTGTGAAACGTGTTAGGCTACTCTCATGCTCCCTGCTACAGTCTTGCCCCGGTACCAAAAGCAGATGTTGGTGGTGACCAGTTTGCTGAGGTTTTTTATTGTGGTATTACTTTGTGGTACACCAAATGCAGGAGGGCTGGTCCTGCCCTGCCTCTTCCCTTGCCCCAAAAGCACCCTGCGTGAAGGGCCACTCCTCCTTTTTTGCACTCCTTTTCTTCTGTCCTCCTGTGTACACTCCTTTGTACCCTCTGTGACTCAGCTCCCACCCAATGGTGTCCACAGGGCACAGCATTTGCTTTGTCCTCTGGCCTCTGATGGGGTTTCCCATGTGGTGCAGAGTTCAGCCACATCTGAGCGAGTCTCTCTGCATCCTGTATCTATCAAGTATTCATCATTCTCAATGGGCTGTGCCTTCTAAAGACAGTAATAAAGCTGCAAGGATGAACTTTGTGGGGAAGTTCTTACATCTGCTTTCAGGTAGAGAATTTCGATTATGATTTCCCGAGAAGCTGTTCCTCATCCAGATGATAACTTCTGTCTTCCAACTTTAACACATAGCCTCAACCTATAGAAAACATACCCGTTGTACCAAATGTGGAGTCCTTTCTGGAAGCTGTTTCTGCTCGGTTGCTATCATATCCAGCAAACACTGACTTTCCTTCCACAGTCCCAAAAGAGCAGTAGTAACCGTAATTGGGTTTTCTTGCTGGAGACCAGGCAGCCAATGAGGCTAAAAGTGAGTTTCCCAAGTCCTTGCCAAGGGCTGGTGCACAGTGTGGGACAGGACACCCGAGTGTCTGTGCCCAGGCACCCTCTCCCTCCCACTGCTGCTCTGCAGCCACCGTCTTGCTGAGACATTAAAAATGCTTTGACTGCACCGAGGCAGTGGCTAAATTAACTTGCTTGGGCTCTTTTTTTTTTTTTTTTTTTTTCTTTGCAGAGGCATTCTTCACAAAAATTCAGACCAAAGGCTTAGGTGGGCAGACTTGGAAGCGATTCTGAAGTACCTTGGGCAGGCTTAGTCCTGTGATGTAGTAAAACAGGGACTGTTTTGATGTTCTCTGGAACTTGGGCATATGCACGGGGTTCAGGCAATTACTCCTGTATTTTAAGGCTGTTCAGGCAGAAAGTACTGGGAGAACACGAGCATTTTGGCCAACAGCTGAAGGGGGGAAGAAAAAAAATCTTATGCATGCTATATACATGTCTATAATCATGCTCCATCTTGCGGTTTGAGAAAACCAAAAGATAGAAACCAGTCAATTACTTTCGATTCTCCCACAACTCCTTCACCTAATTTCTTTGCCTTTTCAAATATTAAGTAAAAACAGTAATTTCTCAACTATTTCCTTGAGAAGCAAGCAACTGTCTTAGTGTAATTTAGGCACTGAAGTCAGCAGAGCACCGTGCTGTTGCAGAGGTTTGCTTTTGTGGAGCTTGCTGCTGGGTGATGTACTTCGTGCCAGCATGCCATGCCATGAGTGCTTTGACTTTGAAAGGAGTATCTTAATCTCCAGTAACGTAGTATCAGACAAAGGGTACTGGATAAAGTTCAGGTTTATTTAGAGAAACAGAAAAGTATGTAGGTAGTAAGGTCTTGCTGCTGTTATTTTAACATGATTTGTGTAAAATATGCTTGATCAAGAATTAAAACTGGGAATTTGTTCCATGTAGTTACATATCAGTATTTCTTAAAACATAAGTGAATGTCCAGCTGCACACAAACAGAAACTGGGTTTGGAAAGCCACCATGCTCCTCTCTGGATGTGCTTCATCTTGAAAAAGGACCTTTTCAAGCACTTAATATTTTAGGTTGTATGGAATATGTAGAAATACACTAGATAAAGAAATAACAGAACACAAGTCTAAGTATAAAAATGAAGATTATCTCCACGATTATTTATAGCCATATTTAATTTTGTATACTTTGAGATGCATTAATATAATGTTGTTGCCCTAAGACCTGTTCTTATGAATTTTCATGCTATGTGCATCATATAATATGCTATAGCTAATATAGTAACAGCAGATGAAATGCTGTTAGATCCTAGCCACTAAATTTGATGGGTTAAACAGTTAAAAGGTAGAAAATGTGACAACTTGAGCTCTGTTCCATATGGTCCAGAGATGCAAAACATCAACTGAAATCTCTTTTTAGTGGTGCGCACAAGGATTAAGACAACCTGGTAAGTTTCTCCAACAGTCAACAACAGTCCTCATCAAAAACTAATAAGCCAACACAAAACCAACCTGGCTAGCAATCTCAAGAGCCAGAAGGTCAGGGATGTTCTCTTGGTGGCCACCTGCAGTGTCTTAGAAGAGAGGGCAATTTTAAAATCAATGCAATATTTACTGGAATACTGAAAATCATTCCTACTTCATTTAAAGGGATGTTTCATGGGTACCCATAAATAAAGGATCCCTTCCTTACATGCCAGCCTTTCAGAAACAAGGCAAAGATGCGAGACAGCAAAAAAAGGTCTGACCATATCAGCACACAGTATGATAGACTGCCCCTCCAAATGACACTTTCATTATCGGTAAATTTATGTTCCTATTTCAGTCTGTAATAATGACCATTCACAGCAAAAGCATGGTGGCTGTTAATGGACAGGAGTGGGGATAAAAATTCATTAATTAATGTGGAATTGAAGCATTTCCTCCACACACTTAGAGCAGCCAAGTATTTCACAGCAGATCTTGGCACCCGAGTGCAGGTATAATAATTATACACAATTTTCAGTGATTAAAAGGTTGTAAAGTAATTTTAGATACATCTCAAAATTATTTATCTTATAAATGAGGATAGAGTGAATACGAGCTGAATCATAAGTACCACTGTTCAGAGCTGAGCTGAAGAGCTTGTAGGGGGAGATTCCTGCTCTTCAGCAGAGATGTCTCAGCTGCACCTCCGTGGTGGTTATCTACTCATAACTTTCTGCCTTTCATCTTCTGAAAAAGCAGGTGACTCTGAATAATATGATTTGCAAATATCTGTAATGTCTTTTACGTAACAGTACTTTAGGCCATGATATTCTGGTTCTAATAGTATGTTACCCACTTTGATAACTAGCACATTTGTATCTGCGTTTGTGGTGAGGACGGCGATCCTACACGCCACTTCTTCCATCAGATTCCATTTTATTCTACTGTGGATTAATTTCCTGCTCCTGTCATCTTATCTTGTCACCTAAAAAAAAGAAGTTGCCAGACTGAATCAGGTGGCTAGGCCAGCTGTCTGCCATTCATGGAACCACTGCTGCCAACGTAGCCACAGGTTAATCTGTCCAGAAAACAAGTTTTCTCTTTGCTGTGTCATCATGACACAGGCAGTGAGTTGCCAGCATAAATGCCAAGGTGTGGTAAAAATGTATATTGGGAAAAAGTCCTGAGGGTTTTGTCCTGGAACTTTAATCTTTGTTCTGGATGATGCGGGCTCCAAAATTGTTCCTTAATCTTCAGAGGTAGACCATGAAAATAGGTCTTTCACTTTTCCTGGGCTCTGATCTAAATTATTTCAGCATGGCACCAAGGGCTATGTTAGACATCAAAGGCATAATCGTTTCATTTCAGTGTTAATGTCTAGGAATTTATGTAAAGACTGAATGGACCTTAGTGGTAACCTGAAAGGAGATGATGGCCAAAACTTATTTGGGGGTTGGAAGTGTCCTATCTGCATCTGGTAGTCCTAAAGATTCAGGAACAGACAGGATGTTCTATCTGCTGTCTCATGTATTTTCACTTAGCTTTTAAGTGGGTGGGGAAACCAGATGATTCATTAATGAACTTGAGAAGCAGAGTTGAAGGGGGAAGGGGAAAAGCCTTTCTTTTGAGATCAACTTTAAAAATAGTCAGTTTTAAAACACGCTTTCCAAATGGGAATATGCAAACCCCTTGTATTTTAAATGCAAACAAAGCAGTTACCGTTAACTATTCTGTACAAGTCTGATCAAACCAGCTAGCCTTGCCCTTTTTAGATTAAACATGACTATACAAATGAAATCAGAAAAAAATATATAATATGGTTAAAAATGTAGCAAGACACTAGGTGTGTTACACTGCTTCTGTATCGTGTTTTCCACTGGGTGGAAAAGTAATGTTTTTTGGAAATGTCTCTTGGTATGACTGTGCTAGTAGCAGTATGAAAGTGCTGGGGACCATAAAGCTGTGATTGACTCAGTGAACTAGAGCACTTATTTCTGTCACCTTAGTAGGGTCAGGTCATTTCTGAGCTGAGCCAGCTAGCAGTTGGGTGTGTTATAAAATGGGTCTTAAGAGAAGGAAGAAAACAATTCTAAAATGCATTGCATTCAGCTGAAAAGTAGTGTTTCTTCACCAAAACCTGGAGATCACTCTGAGTAAAAGGAGAGGTTGAATTCCGGGGCCATTGTATTGATCTCTCCAACAATCCACATAGCTTAATGTAAAGCTGTAGAAGGAAACCTTAGCTAGACTCTGATGAAAGTTTCCTGATGTGAAGAAGTATGGAGTTCCTGGCCAGAGCTCAATGGAACGCTGTAAGTTTTAGATCTAATAGGAATTTTTATCAAACACATGTTTTAGTCTTCCCCCTCCGCTGCCCCCCCCCATTATATCTAGAAATTAGAGACCTGATGATGATATTTGAATGACTGATTATAACATTAACTGTTTGTTGTTTTGAAAGGGTATTTACCTGCCTAACTTTTTTAGAAAGTCTTCCAGACTGAGTTCCATTTGTAATAATGACAAAAACCACAAGTGAGATGCAGGATTTACTTGCTTGAGAGTGGAAGATGTCTGCTCCACATTGCAAAGATACAAATTAAAAGGGCAACTGAGCTCCCCAAAATCATCTGTTCATGTCAACAAAGTGAATATTAATGAAAAACAAAATTGAGTTCTTCCTGTGGTTGATTTTCATCGCAGTACCCAGGTATTAAAAATGGCCATAGAAATTGAATCCATCAGTCATTAAAATAACTTTGGCTTCCCCTCTGTAGCAGGCAAGTACCGCTGCTGCCTGCAAAGGCATGAGGCTGTTTTGTGGAGTCTATTTGGACACTTTATACCATGTAATGGAAAGGGAGGCAAAACCATCCAATTTCATCTCTCTGCATAGCATAATCCAGTACTGGTAAGGAAATGTACTTGTTCCAGAAAACACATTAGCACAGATTGGTCAACCCTACTATCCTGGCTGGCTCTGCATCGCATGTCTGCACAGTGGGGCTGTGCCCTAGAAGTAAATTGGATTGCTTCATTCCTGACACTTAAGACTGACACCCACAGAAGGAGTTAGGCATTTGAAAGGAGATGAATGTCAAAACCAGAAGTCTACAAAGCTCCTGTTCAGCTGCTGCCTGTTGGAAAGTGGGTTTATTGCATATTTGTCTGTAAGAACATGGTCTGGAGAAATAGGAGGTGATGCTTCAGATGCCTCGGATCTGCTCCCTCAGATATCCTATGAGTTGTGTACATGTTGTAAGGACAAAGCTGTTGGATGAAAGGTAGTAGTGGAGAGGGACTTGCAGTGCATTTTGAAGGATGTGTATCCTTCCCTGCTGCTGACTTTCTTCTGATGTTGAAATGGAAGCTGCAGTAGAGGCTTCTACCAGGCTGTGGGCAGTGTGGGACTCACTGCTTGCACCCAGAAGTGGGGTGGGATTGCCCTTACGAATGCTGCTCAATGTCTGAGAAGGAAAAATGGTCCATCTGACATGGGGCTGAGGATTTGCTGCAGGGATGCAGTACCTGGAAGTTACAAGGTTTTGTTGTGGGCATTGTGGGTCCCCATCCCTTTGGGCATCTTGGGTGGTGAGATGTGTTGATTTGGTGACCTGGAGCAAAGTGTAGTTGCCTTTAATTGGACTGTTTATGTTGCCAAAAGGCATCCTAATGGCAGGGTTAGGAACTCAGTCCTGTGCACGTGGGGTGTGGTGATATCATAGTGCTAGAGGGGGCAATATAAAGTAAATTCATTTGTTAAAACCCTTGAGGAAAATGGTGGTCACTGTCTTGGCCAACAAATCAGGTGAAGCAAAGCCATCCACAGCTAAAAGCATGAGCTTCTCCTAGAGCTACAGCTCTGCAGCTGGGAGCTACCATAATTCATATCCTCTGTGGACTGGCACAGAGGGAAACTTGTATCAAATGCCTGCCAGGGATTTGAAGAACATCCCTCAGTCTCCGAGTTGGCTTTGCTCCCTCAGTTCCTGCATTTTATTGTTGAAATATTATTTATATCATAAATAAAGAAGCTGAGATAATAGATGAGGACTTTTAATAAAAGGAGGAACTCAGAAACGTTTCAACTATTGTCCTTTGTACTTTTTGGGCACCTCATTTTGTGTCTTTATCACTCATTTGCAGCCTGAGAGTTTTCTAAGCAGCCAGTCACAAGTTAACTTATACAAAAGCTTTTTTTTCAGCTTTATTTTATGCAGTGACGTTACTAAACAGGGAAGCAGTCGAGTCAATTAAAAAAAGGCTAGTAACAGTCAAGGTAAAACAGATGTGGTTTGGGCAGATGCCTTATTCATGCTGGTGTTAATCAAATTCCAGATGACCCTGTCTCCAAAGGCACACAGGACAAGCGCTCAGTTTGATTTGCTTGTGCAGAATTAGGGGGAATTACTCCAGCAGAGGCTGAGTTATGTGGACCCAGTAGTGACTGGCAAGCTTTGTTTTGTCCAGGAAGGTCTGGCTAATCCTGTGCTTTGCCCAAATCTGTAAAACACCAAACTTCTTTAGCATTGAGAATTTAAAGGGACACTTGGACTCTTAAAATCCTCACTTTCTCCCAGCTGTGCTTGTAGGCATCATCTGTAGTTGCCTTAACTGATACACACCGAGCTAAAACCATTGTTTCCCTTTTTTGGCTTATTTACATGTAACAGCATTCTGCTTATTCGCAGTGTCACTGCTTTTCCCCTAGTTGTGTCTTGATCCTATGACTGCTTAATTAAGCATGTGCTTAATTTTGTATAACTTACTTATTCAGGAAAGTTTCTCACTTGATTAAAATTAAGCATATGAATGTTGCATATCTGGGGTTCTAATTAGTTTTCTTGGCTGCTTGGGTTTTTTTTATAAACCATGAAGGAAGCAAATGAAGACAAAGGAAAACTATGTCTGTAAAGGTAGTTTGGGGCTTAGCAATGGCATCCAACATGGTTTTTACTTCACCGGGAATAAAAATCAAGTCAACGCTTCCTTTTAAACTGCTTAAGGATTTAAAAGCTTCAGGGCAGAATGCAGTAACTCCTTGAGACTTTGCTTTAAGGATTTAGAGCCCGATTCAAATCCTATTGAAGTCAATGGAAATCATTTAACGGATTTCACTGGGCTTTGGATCAGGTCCTCACAGCAAACGAGAGCCTTAACTGCATTAAGGAGTTAATGTCCTTAAAGCTGTTCCGGACTTGAAGTGGTTTAAGATCTTACGGTGTGTTTTCAGGTATTGTGGTGTAATTTAGAGGAGCTAAACTTGTGCATTAAATGTTCTTCTGTATACTGGCAGCCCTTGCACTAGCAAAGCCTTTAGGACATCTGTCAGGACAGCTCTACCTCATCCATTTTTCTAGGTGAGGTCTGTGCACAGCGAAGCTCCTCCTGGGAGTGACTAAGCCCCAGATGAGCTGTATTGCACGGCGTTGGGCAGCTGGGATGGCAACATATGCAGCACAATTTTAAGGTACTTCCATGGCCCCTGCTTGGGCAGGTTGTGTAGGAGGATGTGTTGGTGTGCGTGGGACTGAAGAGGCATACGTGGACAGGATGAGGGGGGGAAAGTGTTAAAAACCATATTAATAAAGGCCAATTCAGTTTAGTGTCCACCTTCACTGTCTGTGAAGAGCATCTCCTTTGGAGACAGAAGGACCGTCACTCTTGTCTGTGGCCGGGACCTTCCTCCCCAGGTCCCCTCAGGTCTGAACTCTGGTTTTCAGCAGGAGGTCCTGGCTGTGGAGCCCCTTCCTTTGGTATGGACCAGTGCAGCGACAGGGTGGGCAAATCTTGTCTTGCCAACGCCTTCATCCCACCAGTAAAATTTTGCTATATTATTTTTCTTATTTAATCTGATATCCTTGAAGTCTGCCTCTAGTCACAAATTTAAAGATGTTTTGTGTTCTCAGTGACCAGCACAGAATATAAGAGGACCCTTTTACAGCCTTTGATTACATGCTATTTCTCCCTGTCTGGGTAATTGTTGAGGAGTGAGTCAGAAAGATGTTCTGATTAATTAGATATGGTATTTTAGGAAGCTTCAGATTGGTAAAGTATGGACTAGAATCTAGATTTCCCACTTAACTGCCTTAAATACTCTGACCCTATCCTGAACTTCACACTTGCTGTATGAGTGTTTGTTTATGCTGGAATTTGCTACAGGAGGCCTTATTAGCTGCTGGTCAAGATTTTATTTTTAAATGGATCGTTAACTTTTTACATACTCGAGGAGAGTGTTGATGCATCTTTGCGTAGGAAACCTTTCCTCCCTGTCCTGCACCCGCCCTGTGTGCCTGTAACATGAACCTGATCAGAAACCTTATAGATTTTTCTCTCATTTGTGAGAAAATAATAATAATTAAAAAAAATACAGAGGGGGAAAAAACCCAACACGAAACCAAACAGGGCAGTAACAGCAGTGGAAGTGGAAACACGTTCTTTAATCATGGTAATGGAGCAGATGCTTCAATAGCACCAGCAGCAGGTCCAGTAAGTGCTGCATCTTCTTCTTTCATCCCCCTCTAACCAGAGCTGCTAGCAACATGCCATCTTTCCTTCTCAGGATTTTGCTTCCAGTAGCATCTGCTGTGCCTCTTTCTCCTACATGCTGCAACATATGTAGCTGCATCACAAGAAGCAGCCAAGTCCTACACTAAGGTAATTTCTATTAATGATTTGTACTTGCTTAGTGGGTAAAATCCCTGTCTAGGCCTGATTCATCACAGCTGCTTTGTGTGCTAGGAGAACAGACGGGTGATTACTGGATAGCCCAGGACTAACAGCAGAGCAGGAGTGCTTGGAATAAGGGAAATAACTTCAGTGAGGGAAATAATAAGATCACGACTTCACATTTGTTGTTAAGAGATGGTGGCTGCTTCTTTTCGATGCAAAATTCTTCTCTCTGTTCTCACTGGCTTCATTGACAGAAACAATCATTGGAAACTTCCAATTGGATTTCCAGAAGCATGTGTTTGCATATTTTAGCTTGGGGGGGGTGGAGGAAAAACACAACCCCCAGAAAAGGGTGGGAGGGGATAAACTCAACTCCATGGGGCACTTCCAAAGCAAACTGAATCTCAGAACTTCACTCTTGCATCCGTCACAACTCGAGAGTAACCCGAATGCTGGCTGTGGTGGTGCCTACGTTTTGTCATCTCCTGAGCTGGTACATTTTATTCTAAAGGCTGAAATCTCAACATTCGTGCTTGTGCTTATAGATACGTGGGCAGTTTTAACCAGCTTCTGTTGGAAGGGTGACAAATGGGGAAACAAAACACAGGAGGGGTGGACTCTGCACCTCCTGAGAGCCCCAGGTCAATGTCCCCTGGTTTCAGGAGCAGCCGGAGGCTCTCGGGGAGCTGGCAGGATCAGGCCCACCGAGAATACAGTGTTTGAGCTAATATGCAAATTCTAGGTAGTGCAAACACCAACACAGTCAATTACACACAGCAAAAACATACACAACAGCCAGGAAGCCATATGATAGATATCATGTTGTGACTATGTTGTGGGACTTTCATCTTTATTGGCAAACATTTCAGGCAGCAGTTCAGATTTACATAGAATCACATATGTGCTTAAGAAAGCATTTTATCTCCCCCTTCCTTTACTGAGCTGCAGTTACTAATACCCTGCTACCAGTAAGTAATTAAGATGTTTCAGTGCTCTTCAGATAATCACTCAAAATGTCAGTATCTTTTCCAAACCCCATCTAAATTTCTTGAAGTTCTGACACTGGGATGGAAATTTCAGGCAAAGCGGCAATTCTGCTAATTTCTTAGATGAACCTGTCTTTTCTTTTTTTCTACGGTGTTTTGTTGTTCTTGGGTCCTGCAAGACTGTGTGCTGAAGGAACACTTACTGTGTTGAGAGCAGTCATTCAGATACATCATTTTTATTTGTAAGGGTATTTAAAGCAATAGACTTATTGTTAGAGTCTTGTACTGAAAAGAATTCTGGCTTGATTTTTGTCGTGTAACAGGCTTGTAACCTGGGTCACATTTCTCCAACCTCTTCTAATTGCTTACTAATAATGCCTTAAAAAATTACTTCTGTAAACTTCCACATAACTCTTCTGAATTGGGATTTTTCAAAGGGACCAGAGGGCGTTTGGTCGTTATTGAAAGTCAGACTCTGAATTATAGTCCTAAACACAATGAGTATTATGTAGCCTAGTAATAATTAAAATTCACTAGCAAATAGAGCAGTAAATTATAAAATATTGCTTACATTTTGTATTCATTATATACCATAAATTCTTAGTATCAGCTGATTTTTCACTTTTTTCCTCCATGGTTCAGTCTGGTCTTTTTAAATGAAAACATTTATGAATGTTCTACTCATCAAGATACTCAGCACCTAATGAACTTTGGGAAGGCCAGCAATCCCCCTGCTGCACAGAGATTTTTATCTGAAAAGTCTCCCCAAATACCACATATATCACTTAGAAAATTTCCATAAGATTCTTTCCAAATGAACAGTATTTAAGTATTTTTACAAAGAGCAATCAAAGTATGTAGCACTTGAATTTATGTTACATTAAAGCTTCCTGATTGTGCAATAATAAAAGATGAATGTGGATTTATATTGTATGCAAATTGATTAATCCTTTCATAGCACTGCTCAATAAAAACACTGGGTAGGATCACAATGGTTATCTACTAGTACAGAAAGGCAAACAACAGAGGAGTTCATATAACATCCATGTGCAGGCATAATGTATATAGTAATCTTTCATCTTAATTTTAATGTAAAATATGTGCAGTATCTGTAGTTACCGTTCTTGAGTAATTTTTGCAGTTGCAAGGCATGGATTCGGACTGTCACTGCAGGGCTTCTGAAGGACGTCCTCCAAGATGCCATTTTGCAGAGCCTTTGCCGAAGCAGCTGTTGGGGAATACAGAAGTGTCAGCTTCTGTTTTGTGAGGGTACATCTTGGAGGATGAGACCACTCTTAGGGTGACATTTGGGGCAAGTATGTAAGACATCTTGTCCTAAAGGTTCCAGAGTACATGATCTCTACTGTTGCCCAATCTATAACTGTGGAGAAAACACGTTGCAAATAAAGAACACAGCCTGGTGTAAGCCTCTTAGGCACAGAAAGAGTTATCATGCCAGGATGTGCATATTTTAATAGCAAGGATCATTAGCAGCAAATGTTCTTAGCAAAATGGTTTGTTGCAAATAGAGGGCGCTGGGGCTCCTCAGGTGTCCTCAAATGTGAATTAGATTGTGTTTGCAAACTTTTTTTCTGGTTCATTGTACTGATCAGGGCACGGTGGATCCAGAGAGGAAGGTAGCATTTCTCTATATGATTAAGATGTATTAGCTGTGAGAGTTAGACTAGGATAAAAAACAGAGGCATTCACATTTACTCAACTTAGTGATTTTGGTCAGCCATCTCCCAGTTCACTAAGTCACTTAACAGTGTGTTTGAACCTTTGTCCAAATAGGATGCAAGTATGAATTCAGCCTATGTCTTTCAGACCCAGCTTTGATTATATTCTGAATTCCTCCAACAGGAACTATCACTTCCTAATGTGTTCCCACCTTGCACGGAGGTGACTTGCTCTGTATCTGAGTCCTCCTGGTGCTGCTGCAATATAAAGCTGTGCAACACTTCTCCAGCAATAACTGCCTCTGACCAAGCAAAATATGCCTGGATAAATACAGCAAAAACAACTGTATGAAATGAGTTTAAGATAAGCAAAATAGGACTGTCTGAAGAAAGCATCCTGGCTTTTTGCTCCTACCTCTCTTTAAGACCTTTTTTTCAAAGGTCTTCCTGCTGTCTTCTGCATTGTTAAGAAGTGTGCCCAGATGCAGTTAGCTGGCCAAAAGGCAAGGCACAACCAGCTCTTGGTGTTCATTTGAGTCTCAGAAACATCTTCTGCTCTTCTATTTTTCCATTTAGAAAAGAAGAAACATTGAAGGTCAGACTTCTCCAAGTCCCTAGCAATGCTTTGTTCTCAACCGGTTTTATTTTGTTTCACGTTTCCTATGTTGAAGGTGAAGTTGAAATTAATCTCTGTTTATGAGAATTTTTGGAGCTGATGACTCTGCTGTAAACCTTGGGGCACAAAGGTCTGTCCTTTTGCACTGGGCTGGCTGGGTGGGAGCTCTCAGGACCTCACTTGCTTCCTAATTGCAGATTTGTGTAAGAGTGCTTGGCTGTTTTGATACTGGAACTGGCTTATGCCTGACAAGCTCACACTGTGAACAGCAGATACGTGATTGTCAGGGCTCAGCCATGTGAACACCTGGCCATGGAGTTAAGGTGATACTCCAACAGGCCATGGGAAATAATAAAGTAAGCCTGATTATCCCCAGTTAATTGCTCATTATTATTGTTTATACAAAGTATTGCAGGAAGGCTTTTATAGTGATCTGCTTCTGTTTTCTTATTTGCTTGTTTAAAAGTAGTAAATTCATAGTTCACACAGCACAATGCTTTTTTGTCATAAAATAAATAACTCAGCAAAATATCAGCATTACAAAGTGATATTATTTTTCCTTTGAAGGCTCACTTTACACAGCATGTCATACTAGAGACAGTGCTGCTTTCAGATGATATTATGGGCTTTTTTTTCCTTTCTCCCACACTTTTCATTCCTTTTTGGCTAAAGTTAATGGAACTGCATGTTAATACCTCTATTACTGGCCTTTTTGTATTTCATCTGCCAGTCTCTTTACTCTTCCAGTGAGTGACAACGGAGGACACGATAGAGGCATTTACAGCAATGAATGATCTAGAGGAGGTGACCAGCACATCCCCTCTCACCATGCACCATAACACAGCACCAGAGATTTGGCGTGCATTAGCTGGAGCAGGATTGAGTGTGCTGGCCCTTCACACATCCCACGGGCAGGGCTTAGCCGTTGAGCCTTGCGAGGAAAAGGCCCAACCTGAATGTCTCTCCTACCAGTAAAATGGTGCAAAGCAGACCCTTTGGAGGCACAGAGCTGGTAGCAAGGCACTGGCATGGTTTGCTGTGGTTTGTCATGGAGGCAGGGAGCGTGGGCAACAGAGGAGCCCCCAGAACATCAGGGCAGCACCAACCCATTTAAATTAATCACTTCATGGGAAAATACAGCTTAGGGCTACAAGACAAATTCACTTGCTGCAAACCCTTCGTGTTTGACAGGAAAAGCGTGCTTCTCTTTAGGACTCTAAACAATGAGTTGAGAAGCCTTTATAATTAACACTTTATTAAAAGATCCTAGATAAGGAGGAAAGCCATTGTCAGAGTGCAGTGCTGTGTCCTCAGTAGGCGCCTGGCTACATGTACATCATTTCCTCATACAAATCCTGGAGCTGAAAAAGATCTATTTAACCCATCGATTCCCTGTATGATATCTTATGTATTTTAGTACACCCGTGTTGCTTTAATAGCATTACAAGCAGGTCTTTCGTAGTTTTAGTCCTAATTCTGCAAATGGCTCAACTGAGGGAGAAGCAGGAGCTGGGGCTGTGTCCTGAGTGGAAAGTAATACAAGGGATGCTTGGGTATTATTGATTTCTGGTAACAGCAATCAGTTTAAAATAATCTTCGTCTCATTAATGACCTCTAGAATGCTATTTATAGGAAATATTTTAAGAATGAAGTATTTATTTTTTTATTTTTCACGTAATTTATAAAACTACTTCTGTGTCACTTTTGCAGAGAACTGAATAGAATGAGTTTATCTGAGTTTATGAACTGGGAAAAACTGTATGTAAGGAAGTGTACCCAGCTGTAGAAAACAGCACTGACGTGTGAATCTTGATAGTGTTTTGGACAGTGTTCCCCACCAAATGCTAAAAAGCCAAGTGGTCACAGAGGGTTCTGCTTCTGGAAGGTCCCCCCATGCTCTCAATCTGTATGTGAGAGCAAACATAGTCATCTTAAAGAACTGGCTTCTGTAGCAAATAAACATATTTACATACTGAGAGCTGAAGCCACCACATCAAAGACCCAGCTGAGGTCAGGTGCCTGTTCATTTCAGAAAGGTATACTGGATGCTGTCACTGAGGCTGTGAACACTTTACATCTATAAAACATCAGTTATAAAAGCACAGAGTATAAAGCTTTCAATTTAAAGGCTAGTAGCAGATTCTTCACTTTCTGATCACCTCCCTCCCCCACAGGCATGCTCACACTCATCCTTCTGTGAGTCAATTGACACTTTGCCAAACAAGAAGGGCTTCTGCTCTCATCTCCAGCTTGGTAGACCCAAGCCCTCAGCTGACCAAAGCTGGATACCTTAGGGTCAAGGCTCTAGGTTCTTCCCTCATCAGAAAAATTAACCAAGCCACCCCTCTCCCCTTCAGCATCCCACCCAGCATGAGCACAGTAACCACCTGAAATGACACCAAGTCAATAAGACTGATATGCACTGGATTTCAGAGAAAGATCAAGAAAAAGGAAATTCTGTGGTTGATTGCTCTAAAGTAAGATTAAATCTAGAAATATCAAAAGGCTGATGACCTCAGAGGGATGGGGTAATGCCTAAAAGATATGACATTCTTATACATTATTGAATACCATACATGTTTGCTCATCCCTTTAAAAGTGTAAGAGTCATGCAACAGAGAACATCTGCCACTCGTAAAATTCCTGGAAATGCAAAGGAAAAAGAGAAAAAGTTTCTCTCTAAATGAAACAACAAATGGGAAGTTGCTTTTTTTTTTGCTAAGTCACTGCTTTCTGTGGCTTTTTGATCCATTTCTGAAAGGATTGGCAGTTCAGTTGGTAATTAAACAGTCTCTGGAAGAACACAGGCCTTTTGGAGTGTTTCGAACAGTCTCTCCATTTTCACCTCTTCTCAGGATTTCTTTGAAGAACCAAAGTCAAAGATGTATTTTCAAAACACATCTCAACTTTGTGAGTTGCAGACAGAAAGGTCTAGATTGCTTTTGTTGCACAGTGGGTACTTCGTGCTATATAGCGCTCAGACATGTGCAAATGTTACTGAATGTCCTTTAGGTTCTGAATGATTTTGTTGACTCCATTCGGGAGCTCAAGATAACATCTTGAATACCATTTAGACAATTCTTTCTAGGTTAGTATTTTTTCAATTCTTAATGAAAAAGAGGAAAAAATATGCTGTGGTTTAGCTGTTGCTGTATAAGCATGTGAAATCCAAACTGTAATTTCAGGGCGTTGAATTGTTGATTGCAATATATTTCAGAAAAGAAACTTTCTGGTTTGCAACGTTTTCAGTTTAACAGGAGCAATATATAACCTTATCTGTTTAAACAAAACAAAATCACTTTTTGCTTGGAGGCGCTGTAGTCATTTAGGATTGACTTCTCAAGGTCTAAGCATTGGTCTGCTCCCTGTGAGCCCTAGGACGAATTCAGTGACTTCAGTGGTGGCAGAATTTCAGTGCTGCAACTTTTCAGTGTCTTTCTAACATTCATGTGCTTTCAGGTTTGGAATACAGAGTGGAATGGTGGATGCCCAGGGTCCACAGAAAGTAGTTCCTCAACCAGGTCAGGTACCACCCAGACCTGGTGATAATTGTCTTTTGCTAGTTCTGCTTTGCTGGTTCACACAAAACTCCACAAAGTCCCCAAGAGCTCTTTAGGAGAGACCCATGGGGAAGCAAGGGTGGAAAGGTCTTGTGTTGGCCCTCAGCATAAGGGGAATTTCATTGGTTACTAACTAAAAGTTGTTCCCAATTTTGTTTTGGAAGTAGCCTCAGCTGTGTACGGTCATATATTCAGCAAGTGGATATAAATGACCTGGAAGCATATCTGTGTTTTGCAAAGAATTTTGAGTGTTCTGAAAAGACTCATTAGGAACATTCCCATTTATAAACCCCCATCTACTGCACTATGATTTAATTGTACTTGCAGATTTAATTGTACTTGCAAATAATTAAACAAATCCACAAAATGTTTGCATTACATTAATTTACTTCACTTGGCCCTGCAATACTAGAACCATAATTACTTACATATTTCCCTTTACTATTTTCTAACCTCTCTTAGTAAATTGTCAATAAGCATTCTGGAGACAGTTGGATTTAAAAAAAAATACTGAGCATGTGTCTGATTAATATTTTAAGACCATGAGGATCAAATCTAAAAATGTGCCTTTTTTTCCAGCAAGTTCAAATTAACTGATAAAGCTGTAGAGTTTGTATTCAGAAGCCCTTTTTTAATCATTGAGTGATATAAAGTTTTTTATACTTCAAAATACAGCCACGTTAATATAATACATTAATTAAAAATGAGAAGAAAGGCTTCAATTTGCACTGGTTGGGTGGCTATGAAGCGAGCAAAAGGTGTGCTCAACATCTTGGCTGTACAATGAATGGTCACCTCAGGCAGATGTCCTTCACCTGCTGTCTCAGGCACTGGTATGGGGGCATGTGGTGGCCCTAGAGCTTCTTTTCCCCCAGCCAGGCTGGCAGTGATGGTGGGGGCTGTCATTGCAGCTCATCCAGCCTCCCCTGTCAACAGGAGTGGCGTTGTATCAGGCTCACCCCCTCATTTCACAGCCAAAATGGGCTCTTATTTCCAATTTGTGTAATTTCCTGAGTTATTAGGAGGGAAGGAAAAAACATAATGTTGCTTCTGCACTCTCAGCGTTGACATGGGGCACTGAGACTTTGCCCGCTTGTAGTAAGCACCAACTGTCCTCCAGCTTCACTTGAAGGTAGTCCCATGCAGGCCTTCAGGGTCCCAGGCATAAACTCCTCTGTTAGTAGCAGGACAACTCCCCATGTGAAGAGACCCCTTTTCTCCAAAGCCTAGACTTGAATGGTGAGATAGGGAAGCTCCTTAAGCCTTCCCTTGAGATTTTTGATCAGGATTAGTAACTCCATGGGTTATCATCCAACCCTCTGCACAAGGACAAGTGAATTTGATGTTTGAAGGTATCATGCTCTTTCACTTCCTGTTTCTAAAAAGATACCTAACTCCCACTTTTCAGAGAAGCACCTATCCCCATGCCCCTGCTGATGTTTACTTGTGGTACTATGGTCTTTCTCTTACCTAAGGAGTATCAGCAGAACTTCTTCCACTTTCCCCCCTTAGAGTTGTACAATGCAGCCACTCATGCGGCCGTTGGATCTCATAGGAGGCTTGTGAGAAACTTACGCGTTCCATGACCAACTCTTGAGAAGAACAACTTCATTGTTGTAGGACCAATATTTCATTTGAAGTAACTGGTGGGTTCTTGATTCCCCAAGGCCCTATTCCTCCATGTTATATACTGTTAAGTACCTGTCATGTTCCACCCCGGAAGAGAGTGCATTTCAGCGATGGGTGAACTAATTTTTATTCTTTCTGCTTCGTTGATATAATGGGGTGTCATTAATCTTTGTAAAGTCTTTGGAGGTTGTCATATGGGAGATGGTGTCCAAGTGACAAATATTAAATTAATTAGTACAAGTAGCATTATGTTTCTTTAAAAAAAAAAAAAGCTGAATTGCCTCTGCAGTGGCTATTTATTGGTTTTGTGAGTGGCACTGAAGGATCTGTACAGAGTAGGATTGTCGCAGAGAACACTGATGATCTGAAAGGTAAAACTATCCTTTGCTGATAAACTTTTGCTGCCATCAGTTGTGGAGCAGTTCATTCTCTGCACTAAATTCAAAACCATAATCCCTTAGGGAAGAGGCTAGTGCATTAAGGACAGTGCATCCATCAAATGTACCACCCAGTCCCCTCAAGCTTTTTCTTTTTGGAATGGCAAGATTTACGGGATTTCTGCCACTTAGTACCTTACAAGCATTAAAAAAAACAAAGACACAAAGCTGCCAAGTTTAGCATAAAGCCCTACCAGCTGTCCTGGCTTTTAACACAACCATGAACCAAAGGATACAGAAAGAACACTCCTAATTTTCTTCTGGTTAGGCCAATCCTGAAGCCTTTTCCCTGGAAAAATCAACACTGGAGATCAGAGAGGATTTACCTGGGTTGGGATGCCAACATTTGTGTCGGGATTTGTGGGAGTGTTTGGGATTGTTCTGGTCATATTGCACATGGAGGGACAGCTAGTAAGGGCAATGGCACTTGTAAACCCCCACTCTTCCTTTGGCTAGTTAAGTTGCTGCAAATGTTTTGAGACCTGGAGGGTTGATGGGCAATGTTAGTGCTGGAGACCTAGGAGCTTTCAAAACAGACTTAGATGCCGCTCGCAGTAACCCTTCTTATTGCCGGGTTAGAGGAATAAAAGGAAAGCTACAATTATTAAAAGTATAGAGCTGGATTTTTTCCACAAAAATATTTTTGGAACGTTTCTCTTGACATTTTTTTGAGTGGCTCTGAAATTTCATTTCACATATCTTAAGGGAATTGTCCAATCAGAATAGAAAAATAAAAGCATGCCTTGCATTTAACTTTATTAGCCAACATAGTATCAGGCAGTAACGCCTTCATTATAGCAATCTGAGTACTTCCTGAATAATTCAGAAGTGCCAAACAGAAGACTTGTTGCTTGGATGTGCTAATGAAAATATCAAGGGAATTAATTAACAGTCAATTATATCAATTTTAGATTTGGACATTGATTATGATGCTAAAAGCGAAATCTACATTCTTTACTATACATAATTCCTTACTTCTGAATGCTATAACTCAGCTTAATTCCAGTCAAAAGTGTAAAGGAAATATAAATTTGGATTATTTTTCACTCTTTCTCCCTCCTTTTCAATATGCTTAAAATAAACAAGATAAAAGGCATGGTAGAAACATATGCATACATCTTATAAGTGTATTGATGCAGATTTTCCTAGTTTGTTCTTCCTAGTAATGTGTTTTGGGAAAAAGATTTTGAATTCAGGGGACAATAAAAATACAATATAGATGTGTATATTTATATTTTCAAATTTATTTTTAAACTGTAAAAATTGATATTATTTGATATTTTAATATATTGCTTTTTTAAAAGGGAAGCTTTAATATTTTTTAGCACTCCACAAACAGCAAAGTTTATCTAGAAGTGTTTTGTAAAACTCCACGTGTGCTTTAAAAAACAGGAGAACATTTTCTGATCTTCAGTGTTAGAGGAAAGCATTTCATTGAGATCAGTTTTTGCATGATTTGGCACGAGTTGTCTAGACTGGTTTATGAAAAATGACAGCTAGTAGGAAAGTAATTAAAAATGTATTTTGCTGAAAGCAAAAGTATTTTTGGAATCTATAACAACCATCTTTAATTTGCCAACCATTTCCACAATTATTTTATATTAACTGGAGGATTTTGTATTCTAGAAAATATGTATATTGATAGCTAAGCATTGATAGCTTTCTGGTTTGATCTTATCACAAACTCTGCTCTTGTAACGAAATGGCAAGAGCTGAAAAAGTGATCAAATAGTACATTCAAATCTCTGTGGCATCCTTTATAAATTATTACGATTGACAGTAGATGGTGATAGGACTCTCTTCCATGGATGAAACATCACAGTATTTTGGCTGGAGCTGAAGAAAGTATTGCTTTACTTAAAGCTAATACATTTTTTCAGGTTTGAATCTAGTAAAGCTGTGTCCCCAGCAAAAAAAATACCCAAAAATGCAAAAGTCTGATAAATGAAAATTCATAATCTGTACTCAAAGCTATGTATTAAGATACAGGTTCTTATTGAACAATGAAGGACCCAATTTCTTATTCGCAGTGCTGTAGAACCCTTGGTATATTACTCAGGAAATTATTGCCAGTATCAGAATAATTAGGTACCTTTCTGTACTTCATTGAATCACTCTCCTTCTGCAACCTAGAGTTGCCAAAATCTTACTGTAAGTTATCTCAGATAATTTTGGGGTGTGAGCACATCCAGGATATGGCCCTGCACTAGGAGGTCAATGAGTTTAGAAACCAGTATGGAAATGTTGAGTATGACCCAAAACTGGGCCTGCTTGTTAGTATTGTTTTCAAACAATGCCCCCAAAAATGGCATAAGTAATTCATTTCAATGAATTTATTACACTGGTGTAAGTTTATCATTCTTAAGTTACTTTTCTCATTCAATGCTTTAGAGACGAGAAATCAAATCTCAAAGACAGTGTTATCATTTGTTTCAAAGCTGGAGATTAAGTTAAAGTATTAATAACAATAAACTGATGCCTGCAAACATGCTTGATAGTCCATTGATCTGTACCTGTCATTCATTGCTCCCTGCTATTGTTGGTGAGCGCTTTATTTATCACAATGTCATTTTCCTATCAAGTATCTATTCAATACTGGATCTGTGGTTAGAAGTCCAGAACCAGCTCTCTTATGAAGAAATTCAAGTATCAATTTACCATGATGGATACTCCTAAAAGCTACAGAATAACTAAAATAATGCTGTATTTTCTATACTGTATTCCAGTTTTGAACAATACTGGAAACTCCCTAAGCTTCTATGCTTAGATATAGGAAATTAGTGTATTAGGTCAAGCGTGTGCATTAATGTTCTCTCCTTCAGGCACATGAAACCCTGGTTAGGATACCTGCAATAAACTCCTATAAAGTGCTCGGTGAAAAAAGTCTCACTGATGGATTGGCCAAGTGCATGATAACTGCCCAGCTGTGCAAGAAAGGTTTTGACCTACCAAACATTCAGCACCTCACCCTTCACGCACAGGACTATAGTGAGCTTTCTTCTGATTTATGTCAATAAAGTTGTTGTATGAAGTTAATAATTAAAAAAAAAGAACCTTATACATTTAAAATGGTATGCCTACCACTTCATGCTGAATATTAGAGCTGTGTTTCTTGCCCCTCTTCTAAACTAGCCACCTCTTCCATGTTGTATTGCGTCCCACCAGGTGCAAGTGTCACAGACCTTCAGTCTCCTCTCCTCCTCTGATCCTGTTTGTCCTGTCTCATAGCTTTTCATTGCTGCCTTATATCAGAACAAAACTTTCTCCTTAATTGATATGCATAGTCAGACATAGTTAATCCATGCTTATCTTATCCATATGTCTAAGTACCCCAGAGATTTAAGGAACACCAGTAATCAGTTTTATAAGGGACAGCAGACAACTCTCAAACTTTCTGCGGGGCTTTGGGGCTCACATAAACCAGTAAATGCAACTCAGGTTTTACATCTGTGATGGGACACCAGACCCTGATCTTGGTGGCTGTGAGTCTGGACAGGCTTGGAGAGAAAGTTCTGAAATCAGTGAAATGATTGCAGATTTGCATGCATATAACTGACAGATTGTGTCCTCAATACTCATGATCTTTCCTGTGGCATTAGCTAAATGTGTATAATAATTTATGTTGTCATTTAAATTTAAAAGAGACTTTCCGGGCGGCACTATTTTGCCTGTTAAATCTTGCGAAGCACACCTTGAACTGCATTTTAATATGAATAGGTAACTAATGCAGATCACAGAAAAACAGCCAGTGTATAATGTGAGAAGAGCCAACCAAAAAAAAGTCCTGGGTTTTACACGAGCTGAAGTTTGTGAATGATTTTTCCAGTGCAAAGCATATTGTACTAATCCAGTTTTGTGTGAAATGTTCTTAGGATAAGCTCCTATCAACTGACCCACCAGTTGTATATGATATATACGGAGAGGATATTAGTTATGGATTACAGGCATCTTTCCACAGAGCATTTTGTTAAATCCTGCCAATTGCAAGACAAGGGATATTGTTCTATACTGCCCTCTGTTAATAAGCCTAACTCTGGATTAAATGCCCCTCTTGGAGTTTCCATTCTACAGCCCAGTGCCGAAGTGCAGACTACTGGGCAGACATTCTCAGCAGTGGTGGGACAGTAGCTCTCCACAGGCATGGCAGAGATCACCCCAATGCACCTGGACCTCTTAGTGTATGGAGTAAGGACAGTTTTCACAGCTGGGATTTCTATGTAGTGCTGGGGGCAGTTGAAGCACAGTCGCTTATAAATGGTGGGGCTGGTGGTAGCTCTCCCCATGGGCGTGAAACCGCAGGGAACCCACCCATTATAGGGCCAGCTGGAGAGCCACCCTGCCTTCCATCCCTGCTGCTGGGGAGTGCAGTTTGAAAACCCAGCCATGGCAGGGGAGGAGAATGCCACCTCCACCTCCCGCAGCAGGCAGGGGATGGGGCCCAGGCTGCAGGAGCTCTGCTTGTGGGCAAGGAACAGATGTCAACCACTGGAGCTCCTTCACCATCCCCAACCTTCACATTTCTTATTTCCCTATTCCAGCTCCTCCCCGCCTCCCTCTCTCTCCTGCCTTTTTGGAGTCATTAATGAGGGTGTAAGCCATCCCCTTACTAGACAGGCGTACATTTTGGGCTTGATGACCCTGATCCTCCTCATGCTCAGCCTATCTCCTTTCAATTGTTTCATCAGCTGCGTGACTGCCGGCTCACACCTGACAAGTGACAAGTCTCAGGCTCCTGCTGACTAGATAATCAAAGTCTTGTCAGAGCTGTCAATACCCTGCAGATAGGAGAGGACAAAGAGAGGAAAGGTTTCTACAGAAACCACTGCCTTCAAAAAAATACCATCGATTCTTCTTACAGAAATCACCTGTTTGTTTCAAAACATTATTTATTACTGAAAATATGGTCTGTGCAGAACAAGCACGTAAGCGGAATAATGACAGCAGCTTTTAATGACATAGCCCTCCAAATCCGTCATTTTGTTGGGAATTGTTTTGAATCCCTGACTAAAGGGAAAATATTAATATTCAGCAGTCATTTAACCTTCCTGAAGAATTTAGGGGTGATAATTTCAAGCACAACCATAATTATGGTTTGATAAAAACCACGTTTTTTTAAAGCAAAGAATGCACAGTATATTCTAGTCTAATATTGCAGACCAAGGTTATTTATGATCTCTTCCAATTTTGGAACATTTTCAAATGCAGATTTGATTTAAAATGTTAATTAAAGCACAGGGCCAATTTCCCCCCATATTTACAGAACTCTAAATCTGCAATCTACTGAAGTTGATGAATTTCATCTGGGTTTCACTAGCACAAGAAAGTGTCATATCTGACACACAGTTATTTGGATATTCTAACGTTTACATTCAAAGTATGTGTTAATGTTTTGAGACTTTGGGACGGACAGATGTTCTGAATGTGATGGATTCAAGAGATTTTTTTAATACTTTGTGTATTAAAAAATAAATTATCTTGGATTTGAAAGAAGCTATGTCTGGAGAATAAAACGACACTGGTTTTCACAGCTGAAAGTCCTTTAAAATAATATCAGAGGTGAAGTTTGTGGAGACCTAGTGACTATTTAATGTATACCATTGACTGTAGCTCTAGAAGTGAAGTAGTGGGTCTGGACTGCTGCTGAGAGAAAGACATATGGCATTTCTTGCCTCAGAAAAAGAGGTCTTTAAGCAGAGTTTTCATCAGCACTTTTCATGTGCTTGCCTTCGGTGCCACTTCCAGATAGCTCGTGTTTTGAAAGAAGTGCCACATTTCAGTCACTCCCCAGGCCCCGTGTGCTGCACAGTCCTCTTCTCCAGTTTTAGGCCGACTTATTTTTATTAGGAATGGCTTTGTTAGACACAAGCTGTTATCTGTCTGAGCTGTGTTCAGCTGTCCAGCCCTGGCTGCCCCTCACTGCTCGCATCGGCAGTTGCATTAGACAGCAGAAGGTGACAGGAAGACCTGGATGCTGAAGCTTGTTTAGATCCCTGGTGTGTTGCTGCTGGTGCCTGTGGGTTTGCTGGAAAGGCTGGGGGTGTGAGGCAAGCAGGGGACACGTCACCTGTAGCTCCCTGGGGGGCTTCTGTGCCACCATCCTTGGGTTGCCTCCCTAGGGCAGGAGGAAGGTGGCTGTGATGCTGATACCCTGGGAACACCCACCCAAACAGGGTGGTCAGATGGGTCCGGTTTTTTTTTAGGGCTGCTAGAACACCCTGAATATATTGTAGTGTTTTGTCCAGCTCTGCTTGGTGTGGAGGCAGTGTTTTCATCTGAACACAAGCTCTGGAGGTAGGAGAGCCCTGGGGATGGTTGCCTTGGAGCTCCCACCCATGGAGAACGGCAGGATCTGTCCCACAACCTGTGCTGTGGTGGGTACCTCCGGAGGGAGGAGGATCAGGAGCTGAGAGGTCCTGGGACTCTGTCCCCAGCAGTGCCCAGCCTCGCCGTGCTGCTGTGGGCTCCTCTCAGCGTCAGCTGCCGGCAGAGCTCAGAGGAAGTTTTCAGAGAGGAAGTTTTTGTTTTGGGGGTTTTTTTTGGGTTTTTTTGTGTGTGGTTTTTTCCATCAGAAAATGCCGATTCGTCAAAAGCAAAACATTTCACGAAAACATCTGGCTTTCAATGAATCTTCCCAGAGAACCTAGCCTGCTAAGCAGATTTTCATTGTAAATCTGTCTGGTTTCCTGCCAGGTCACCTGCGTGGCTCTGTGGCTGCCTGCCAGCACTCGTGGCTCGAAGGTAGCCACAGCAGAAAGCCTGCTCCGCATCACAGACCTTGGCTTGCTGCATCTACATCTGCGTAGGAAGACCCCCGTCCACCGAACACAAGGAGACTTCCCAGGCAGGCCCCCAGGCTTCCAGCAGGCATGGCTCTGGGCAGCTTTGAGGGATTTGCAGCCTGGGAAAAGTTTAGGAGAAAAGAGAAGGGGGGGAAATAAAAGTTAAAAAAAAAAAAAAAAAAAAAAGTGGAAAGATGGTTCTGAATCTGAATGGAAACTGATTTCAAAATGCTGACACTTCCTGCAATAGATAGAAACAAGCTAGTGAGGCTCAGATGTAAGATGTGGGATATGGGAAACCAGCTTGATGCTTCCAGGTTAAATGCATTAAGGCATACCATATGGAAACAATCCTATTTGTGTGACATACGTATATTTAACCACAAAGCAACTGTAACTGATATCACTGGACTTAAGCATTTATTTCATTAATGTTATTTAAAGTAAATAAAAGTTATATGGGCCGGCTTGTAGCAAATACTTCTTTTCTATATAATTCTTAAATCTCAATAAATACCTTTTAAGTAATCTAATTTTTGTGTTTAGTTAGCATAAAATGCATGTCCTGTTAAATCCTGATTAAATGCATAATTAGGTGTATTTAAAGTACTTAATTTAAAGTATTAGTACTTATTTAGACAATAGTTTTCTTATTAAGGGTTAGTTTATTTGTTAATCAAATGTCACTTAAAAAGTAGAGTGGGTGGAAAGGAGTAATTGTATGATTTACTTGAAAGAAAGCTGTAGACAAAGTAGGTGGCAGAGAATAAACAAGAAACTGTTTGAATGGAGATCACTATTATGTGCCTGTTTCTAATTTTATCCATCTGCCTTGAGGAAAGAAATCGAAGGGAAGGGAGAGGACTGAAGGCCGGAGCCCGTGCCGGGTTAGGCAGCTCAGCAGTGCTCAGCCACATTGTGGGAATTTTTAATTCCCCTTGCTTTTCCTGAAACAAAGTTTTCATCGTGAAACTGGTGAAGATGTTTTTTAAAGCTCTTGCACCTAGAGCTAAGGCGATGTGTTTCCTGTCAGTGAGACATGGCCACTTCCACCCTGTTTGTCCCTGTGCCCTCCCCACAGCTGGCTGGAGACAGTGGGCTTTTAGCAGCATTTAAGTTTGGGCTCTGTGACTCTGTGACAGTTTAGTCACACTTCTTGCTCTTGGACAGGCAGTCCAAGTAGGAAAGCTTACTGGATAGGAAAGCTTACTGGATAGAAAAGTTTAAAAGGATCTTTTTTCCCAGAATGCTGGGAAGCTGTTTTTTGTTTCTAGTTTTGCAAATACTCTCATTTGTGTTCTGCTGATTGTTTTCAGTTTTGACCATAAGGTAAAAAACAGCTGCATCAATAATCATATCAGAGTGGTTACTGAAATTTTGGATTGAATTGCCTGTGACTTTCCTCAATAAAGGAAAACTTTCATTTAATATGGCTCGTCTTTGATACCTTTGTTAATGGTAGCGTGACAAGCAGCCTTCCCCTTAGCATAACATCGCTGCTTTCTTTTTCCTTTCTGCATCTCAGATGGTGGGAAAAGCCTTAGAGCTGATTCTGGCAGACGTAAATGCTGATGAAGTCTCAGCTCCTCTGAAAGGTGGGAGCTGCAGTCATATTCCCCAGCCCCACAGGCTGCCTCTGCGCTCCAGGGGATGCTCAGCGCTCCTCCTGCTTCCCAGTGGGATGGTGAAGCAAAGAGATGGGTAGGTCTCGTGTCACTTGTTAATTAATCGATTCTCTGCATCATTCGAGAGCTAAACAGCCCCGTTTCCAAATCCAGAATTTTCAAATTGCATTTGCAACATGCTGAGATATCTCTCTGGCAGCACACGAGGTCTTGACATCCAGGGTTTTGTGGGACTTCTGAAGCTTCCCCTATCATTAATTTGTCCTGCTTGGAAAAGGCATGGGGTAATGACAGATATGAGGATGATATGGCACTGAAGCAGAGAATTATTCAGAGGTAAAGTTAGAAATTTATTTTTTCTTTAAAAATTGTCTTTATGACCTGCTTGGTGATTGTGAAACTCACACAAAGTCAGAAATATTTGGCTAAGTATTTGCTTCCCTTTCAGAAAAGGGTATAATGCCATTGGAATTTGATCTATAGCATGTACCTTTACTGCTTATAAATTTGGTAGTTAGCATGTCAAAAACCTTTCATTAGTTGTTTCAAGGTTATACTCAGAATTGAGTGGATCTACAGTAACATTCTGGAGAATTTCGTATTGAAATCTCTTGCCAGGAAGTATTTGGGCTATCTGCAGGCTGCACGAAGAATGCCAGGCACTGCACGGTGCCAAAACGTGATAATGGACGTGCTTCTAAGGAGGCTGCCGTGGCAGAGGCTTACTATTTCTTCCTCTGAGGAAAGAAGAGCAAACTTAAAGCTCTGTGGTTTAACATACAAAAGATATATATTTTTTTGGAAACATCAGTTAAATACAAAATGTTAACAGTCTATTAAGGCAAGCATGGTAACTGTGAGGTGGTGCATATCATCAGCTCTGTCTTGTGTTGAGTAGGTTGTTGCCTTCTCTGGGTTGAGAAAAGTCTGTATCATCTAAACGATGCTGGTGGTGATATCTTGTGTGACTGCTTCAGTTCATGTGTATCATGGTTCATTCACAATGAACCATGTGTCCAGTTGATTTAGACTCTTTTTCTGTTAATTGTGTTCAAAGCTGGATTTATTGAAGAGGTAAGCAATTAGTATTTATTTCCCTTTCCCATGCCAAGAATCCTGCCCTGCTGAAGAATTACTGGTAATGGTAGAGCATGTTTGGGAGCATTACGGCTTTTTCTGGGCTCCTTGTGGTCTCTACCCCTCTCCTCAACTTTTTGGGGTATTCTAGCCCCTGTGGCCCTCTCCCCTCCTGTTGCAGAACTTCCTCCTGCTGCTTTGAAGTGATTGCCAAGTACAGTATGGAGGTAAAAATTGGGGGGATGCTCACAAAGCTCTTGGCATTGATTGTCATGTTGGTGTTCATACTGGTAGGTATTTTTCTGAAGCCAGTCAAAAGTTGCTTAATTGTGTGAGCCTCATGTCCTTCTGGGACTGCTTGACCTCATGCTCTCTAGCAGACACCAGCTTTCTTCTACTCTGTGTTTCTTTTGACTGTTTTCATGGGTTAGTGGAACTAACTTATCCATGAAAAATGGGTATGACTGAGAAAAACTATGGCTTCACAGTCTTACTGAGTTTTTTAATATTCAACAATAAAAGCTGACTTCTCTGATTATTATTATCACGTTAAAAAGAAAGGCTTCCTGGAATGTAGGAGAACCAGGTTCAGGCTATCCTGTTGGATTTAGGACATCCTATTTCATGTACTTGCTGGTAGCACTGGGCTGTAGCCCCTCATTCCCTATCCCATCTCTGAGACACTGTCCCTAAGGATACTGACATGTTTGCAAGAAACACATAAGTTGTATTACATTGCATTTTTCAATGGAGAAATTTCACAGAAGAGTTCTCCCAATCAGCTTCTGATTTACACTTCTTTTCTATCATTCCTTTCCCTATCCCAAAATATTATTTAGACAGGAGTTTGGGTCATGACTCCTTGCAGAATTCTTATTTAATATTTCTTTAATATAGAATCTAAATTATTTTTGGTAATCTATGTAAAGATTATGTATAATACAATTAATTGATATAAGTGGTTTCAATTCTCCTTAATATGACAAATCTCTAGTGTGAAATATTCTTAGTTAATGATCAACATAAAATAGATAGAGTTCATTTTTAATGCAAGTACAAGATTTGAATTAATTTGTAGTTAGAGCAGAGTTATTAAACTGTATAATATACATACACACATACATTCCCTTCTTTTGTTTTTAAAGCTTTTCACATTCAGCAGATATGATGGGATGGCTGGAACCTTTCTATCTAAATTCCTTTTCTTTTCCATATTGAACTACTAACAGACATTTATTTGGGGTTCCTCCACAAGGCACCGATACTTCTCTGTGCAATACTCCCATAAGTGACTTGTGTTTTGGTTTGCAGTGACTCGTGTTTCCAGCTGATACAAACTGTTAGGCATAAAGGTATGAACAATTTCCACCTGCCACAGAAGTACCTTCTATCTCTGAGACTCAAACCTGCTCATGGTGTTGCTGAAGGCTGGTCCACTTGTAGAGGTGGAATCTCTAGCAGAGTGCAGCAGGCATGGTAAGTTTGCACAGACTAATCTACCTCGAGCAGAGCATTAATGCAAGCAAACGAGAGCACACAAGAGTACTGGTAAGGGATTAGCATAAAACTGTGTACATTATCATGGTCTCACTTTCTTAGATTTAATGTGAGTGATGTTCTTTAATATTATTGTTAAATTTATAGCAGTGAGATAAGTGTCAAATTTTCCTACAATTGCATTAAAGATAGGGAAAAAAATATTGGGAGAAGTGCCAAATGGAATTTGAATGTTTCTTAAAAGGCGCGTGGGATGGAAGAAGCAACTTGCAGGGAACATCTGTTTCTGCTGGACCTTGTCACTTTTCTGTCAGTTGTAACACTGAGTTAATCAGATTCCTTTAACTTTAAAAACTGTTGTGTTTAAAATGCAGCACAGATCAAAAATAACTATCCAGTGTGCTGGAGTCTGTACATGTTATGGAATCACTTTATAAATGAGGACAAAACTTGGTGTAAATGTTTCCGCTTGTATTTTCTCCCAGTATGGTGTACGAGTGAGAGCTGGAGGGATTTGAAGTGGTTTAATCCTCACTGTTCTTTGTATTCCCATTGTTTCACAGGTCAGTGAGCTGCAACATTTGTGTTGTGTTTCAAAATACATATTTTAATGTATTGGCTTGGTACCAAAATTTGTCCAAAGAATACAATTGAAAGGCTTATTTAGTTGTAACTGCCTTGTTTGGTTTATATAGCTCAAAAAAGTATACCAAAATAAGAGTGTAATGCCAGTCTGTGCTACTGCAGGGGCTCTTTGTGTTGAATGAACCATGACAGCTCTAGAGACGCACAACCTTGAGGGTCTGGGTCAGTGTTTCCTACCCCAGGTGTGTCCTCTGGTTGCTTTCTGATGGGACAAGTTACTGTAGGATTTGCTGGGAAAGGAAGGAGGGCTTCTGTCATCTCTTGAGAGGACTAACACATATGCTTTACTATGTGTTTTACAAAGCTTTTCCGATAAAAGTATTTTTTTTCTGTCATGGTATATTTTAATTCTTTAATTTCCCAACTTTTTTTTTTCAAGGAAGCAAATATTTCCTTGAAACATTTTCAACAGAACAGATGTGAATTTTTCTGAAAACATTTTGATGGCAAATGTTTGACCCGTGCTACCATAAAATCCTTTTCAGTATGAAGGGAATCAAATCATAGCAGTAAATTAAGATATTTTTGTAGGGCACAAATTTAACTGTAGACTTAACAAAGAATTAAATAGCACCCTGCTCTTTAATTCACTCTTTATACTCTCTCTACAAATTATCATCTGTGTTTATTATTGTCATCTTCAAAAGCACAATAAAAATATATGACATTGTTAATTAAAAGATTTAGTTAATCTCTTAAAAAAACATTTTAGAAGGTACAGAGTCTTCATGCTGTAGTTGCAGTTATGCCAATTAATGCTGTGATGTTGTTATATCTCACAAGCTGTGCGGCATCATTACTTGAGTAAGGGACATCTAAAGGGGCCCATCGCACTTCGTGTAGTGGTGCTGGTAAATCAGTGTGCAATATTCTTCTCTTTGAGTCGACGCAGAACAAATGTCCCAGTATGGTGCTGGGAGAAGACAGTATTGCTGGAAACACCATGCTAAGATGCCTGTAAGTCATAAATTTGAGGTCATGATTATTTGTGGTTCACACACCTCATTGCAGTATTTTTGCAAGACAGGGGTGTGAATCCTGGTGTGCTGGCTAAACTCCAGTTCAAGCAATTACATTTTATGCCTGAAATTCCCCTGTAGTTCCAGCTCGATATGTTTCACATCTTGGTTTGTGCTGTTGCTGTGTACTGTTAAGCAGCTGACATTTTTTTCCTCTATGAATTGCTACATTTTAGGTACCAGTCTCGTATGTGATCCTAGTCCAGCACTTTTTGAAAGGACTCAGAATTAAATCTGGTGTGCAAGAAAAAATTGCTAGGAAAGTTATGGGAGCAAATGCTGGAGGCTGCTCTCTGCAGCCTCCAGAAGTTTTGTGTAAGTGTGTACATTGCATAGCCCTTTGCCCTTGCACTCCTCCTGCTGTCCCAGTTGGATTTGTAACCCTTATGAGACATGTCCCACCAACCATGGCAGTGGCGGAGAGGAAAGCACAGGCCATGGGAAACTTGGTGGCAGCTCTTAAGAGGCTCGTTTGGGAAACTCCAGTAGCCCAGGAGTGAGCTGGCAGTGAAAACTGTTGCTGAGTGAAAACCTTGCCCTCAGGCTTGGCTATTTTCCCTGTCACAGTGTTTTGCATGGGATTCTGTAGGTCTGCTCAGGAGCCAGTGCAGCACCAAGTCCCAGACGCTCACCCCAGGCCCTGGGATCAGGTGTTGAGTCCTCAGGAGTCTCCCTGGTGCTAAAGCTCCACACAGTGGCAGTGTGAGCCCAAACCCTTCCCACCAGCTGCAGGGAAGTCCCTGATGCCCAACCACCATGGCCCAGCCACTGTTTCTGCAGCACTATGTGCAAAAACCATCTGCCCAGAGCTGCTCGGTGAGGTGGGGACCTCTAATCAAGGACAAGGTCATTGCCCCCATGGAGCAACAACTGTGGCATAGATGGTGCTGTAGATATATAGCTGTCTAAGGCTGATTTATCTTTCTTCTCTCAAAAGAAGCGTCTGAGATCAAAAGCCTTAGTCCAATCAGTCAGGCTTTAATCAAATGAAGCACTTGAGCACGTGCCTTACGTTAAGCACATAAGGATTATTACTAATTTTAAGGCGACAACCACATGACAAAACAGGGACTCGTATCTGGTTCACGATGACCTTGTATCCCCATGTCTGTCTGTAGCACACACTGCTTCACCCAAACCTTTGCTTCAGAGTGAGGTGAACATGCTGTCTAATCAAAAATAAGCAGATGAAGCTACTAAAACACACAAAACTTGTTGCTTTGAGATCAGTTTTAAGCAAAAGAGAAGGTAGAATTTAACCCAGCAGAAAAGCTCTGTGGGACTTCAGTGGGTTTTGCAGTGGGTGTTGTGTCACGGTGTCTAAATAGACCCTTGTCTTTTCCGAACTTCTGTGGTGAGGTTTTCCCCCCTTCCATTTCAAACTGTGAGGCACATGCAAGTACCGTATGCATCAAAGCCCACCAAGGGCTGACACTGCACATACAAAAGAGCATACTTACATCCACAGCGATGATTAGTTTACAAATTAAATGTTTTTGAGATCTTCCACTTAGCTGGAGGTTAGTGTATATCAGAGTGTACGGTGTTTGCATAATATTTAGATAGTGTTCTATGATCAAAGATTATTGCTACACACGAGACAGCTTCAGCAAACTATTTTCTGATGGAGCCTTGTTTCCACTTCTAAGTTTATGCGTTATTTTAATGGTTGTTTCTCTGTTAATGGTGCAACCAGACACTGAATCTCGGTTCCTAAAAGCAGAAATAGTGGGTCTGGGAGAAGTCACAGGGTTAACATCTTAACTTAGAGGCTTGGTCTACCTTTAATTGAAGTGGGTGTCCTCAGCAAGAGGCTTCTCCCATTAGAAATGATTTGCTGCCAGAAATCTATATTCTGTCATACCCAATTATGCACCCTACTAATCAACAGAGAACTTGGTAGCACCCCGACATAGAGAAGTCTGCATCTGTTCTAAATCCTGCCCTTCTAAGCAGGATTATTGCCAAGCACTGTGAAGATTGCTTAGCTGGGTACAAAAGATGCTGTACCCAAGCCAAAAGAGGGAAGTAATTCTGATTTTATTTGAATGAGCTTATTTTATTGGGTAGAAAGAAGTAATTGAATTATGTACAGTAAAATAAGGTTCTGTGTTTTTAAGAAAAACATCAGCAAATATTATCTAGTAAAATCTCTTGAAATGACCGAAGAATGCAAGGGTCCTCAGCAGCTCAAATATCTCAGAGGCTTTCCTGCTTCTCTGAAAGTAAGTGCTACTAGGTGTATTTTGGACTATAGTGGTAGTCTTCTACCAGCTCATTTATCAAATCTGTCAGGCCTTAAAATGCTTAAGCTTATGATTACTGTTAAGCACATGAGCATTATAACCAGTCTCAATGAGACTACTCAAAGTGTTTTGTGGAACATTTCTTGCTGTTTTCTGGTCCCCATGCCAGTAGAACAGCCACATACATTGTGCTTGCCTTTTGTTTTCTGATGATGTCCTCAGCATTTCCATGTTTGTAGGCCACCAGAGTGCCTTGCTCTACTGTTCAGCTAGACAGGGTGCTGAGGATGTCCACAAGACAACCCAGTAGCTTCCTGAGTGATGCCAGATTAACTAAATCAGTATTTTTTGGCTTGGAATAGATATGGCTAGGAGAAGAGTGACAGAGATGTGCAAAATAGAGGAGAGGTGGCAGTGGGGGAGCTAGGGGGGTTGCACAAAACTGTTAGGCAGCAGGTTTAAAATTTAACTTGTAGAAAAAAACTTCCTTGGTTTGTTTTTGGTTTTTTGTGTTGGGGATTTTTTTTTTTTGTACTTGTCACAGAACATTGTGGAGGCCAGAATGTAAGTAATTTGACCAGGAATTCAACATTTCAAATAAGAATGGTCCACTGAGTGCGATCAGATATGCAAGTGCAGATACGACCACCACAAAGCCACAGCTTGTGGCAAACACTGCCCCCCCCCCGACGTGCAGCCTTCCCTCGTGTGCTGTGTTCTATCTCTGTGCCCTGCTGCTGCCTCGCAGCCTGCACTCTGCTGTTCTGAAATAACTGCATCCTAATTTGTTGGGGTCTGTTGGTGGCGTTCCTTGGTTTGGGTTTTTCTGCTTTCAAGATGTTTGTTATTCCGGTTTGTAGGATTTTATTTTTTTTTCCCATAGACATGGTAAAGTGTGACTTGATCACCCACTCCTTTCCCACATGGTCACAGGGCAGTGTCTGAGAGACTGTTACAAAACTGGGCTGATTGATAGAATCCACTTTTAGCATTTCAGGTGATCTGTTTCTCCTCCAGTCAGAGGATAACACTTTTGATGAAGGTGCCAAATGTCTTTCCACTGATGTTTCCGGCAGGATGGGGAGCTCCTGAGTATTTCTGAAAATGAGATGTGTGTTCCCAAACAGAGATCATATATAAATGTTGCATTTATACCTGAACCTAATACACTGTTCCTATCCATGAGGCTGTCACGTTGGTATTTTAGCGCTCCCTCTGTTTATGCGCATTGAGTGTGGAAGTTGAATAATGGGGCTCGTTATGGTTTTGGTTAAGTTCTGAGACTACTCATTGAGCTTATAACTCCGTTGTGATTTTACACTATTAATACAAGTAAGTGGCTCTCGAGGCTGGCCATGCAGCCAGGAATGGATTCTCAGAGGGGTGTCCAGAGGGGTGATGCTACATGTGCAGCCGGGCAGCAGACTCTGCCCGGGCTACAGCTATTCTAAGGCTCTGCTCTACTTTTCCCTTTACCATCTTGAAAGGATTACATCCAATGGTGATATTTCACATCCGAGATGCGCTTCCTTATTACTGAAATAATTTGCAAAATAATTCTCGTTCTCAAGGAAAAGAAGAAAAAGAGAAAAAAAGAAAAAAAGGATCCAGCTTAGAAAAAGTATGCCTTTGCTCGCAACAAAGTCCTTTCAATCTGCATTTCAATAAAGGTATTGACTATGTAAAACACAAGGCTGCCCAAGGCAGAACATAAATAGTGTTTGCCAGGTATAGTGTTTGATGTGGGCTTCCACATAAGGTATTGAAGGCGCACATCGGTAAATCCTGAACCTGCCAACTCTTCCCTGTGCAGTGTCACTCCACTCTAGGTAGAGTGTATTTAGAAAGTAGCTAAACACACTTTTGTGGAAATCATTAAATAACACAGCAATTCATATGTTTGTAGCAGACAGCCCCTAATGCACATTATTAACTGAAAATAAAATCTCAGCATTTATCTTATATGTTATTTTATCTTTAAAAAAAAACCAGATGCTCAGTATGACTGAGAATATAATACCCTAAAGTTTAAGACTGGTTTGTAAACACAGTCCCTAGTGTCTACTATTGATCTTTTGCTATTTTAATGCATTTTTACTGACCGACATGTCCTGTGGTAAAGAATATTGCCTAAATTAGTTATCTGATTGGTTCTTTTGATTAATGATGGGACTGTGCTTCATTACACATGACAACATGATCAGAATAATCACTGCAGCCATAGAAGCTGGGACTGGCATTTTTTATTCCTTCATTTTTAAAGTTCATTTATAAAATTATTTAATGTATACGTCCTAAGTTGTAATTTATTTACATGACACTTTTTTCGATGGGAACTGTTGTACTGTGTCACAAATGGCTAAGAAAACAAGGTAAACTAGATGTACAAATCAATGTCTTCTGGCTCAAGGGGAAAAAAACATAATCAAGATTCAAGAGCTGACCTTGTCCAAAGTCCAAGTTGTCACACAACAAACAGTGAGGTGCCCAACAAATCACTGGGATCAGCAGGATGTATTCAAAGGAATGTTTAAATGATATTATTCCTTGCTGAAGTTCTTACCAAAACTTCAGGAATCATGTGTGTCTGGGTGAAATCAGCCCAAGATCCAGGTGCCACTGAGTCCTGGGGGTTGAGCACAAGGCAGGCACCCTGGGATGGGAGGAATGCCTCCCCAGGACACTCCTGCCGTGCTGCCCCAGGGGAATATTTGCCTTGGGCAAGCAGTGTCTCCATCAGCTGCTTTGCAGAATTTCTGATGCCTCTTCTCACATGGGGCTGTTCCAGAGCAAGTAAGAGTTAGATGCAAAGCCACAAGGGGCTGCAAACAGGTCCCCAGAGTGAAAAGGTTTCTTGATTTAATCCCAGAGCCATTCTGAGCCAATATTAACTACTTGTGACCGTATACACTTAACTTCTGCAAAATTAAACCACATTTGAGTGTCTCTGTGTGGAGGACGGAGACCAGATGTGTTGCTTAGTGTCATCTTATCCCTCTGCTATCAGCCATGGTTTATAGCACCTTTACATGCTTTGAGGTTCTTGATTGCTTTTTAGTAGGTCATTCTAGGATTGATCTGTTTGAATTTATAAGGACATGCATGCCACCTTATGTCATATTGATGAATGATTCAAAATTTTAAACGGCAATTCAACATTTAATGTTTTGAAAAATGTTTAAATGGTGTCATGCACAGAATAAATGGCAGCTTTCATTTTCTTTCTTCAAAATTCTCTGCCAGCCTGTTTACATGATGTTGACAGACATTTTAGCGTTTGCCAGAGAAATAATGTGAAGGGTTGGATACTTGCCATAAAATGGTTTCCTCTCTATGGCAAGCGTGGAAACAAATGTGTGCATGCACAGTACATACACACACACACATATATTTTAAACATATTTCCAAACAAAAAATTGTTTGTTTGCTGTTACAGCTACAGAAATGTATCTCCAAGCAGGACTAACTCCAAAACGGGTAGAAACTCAGAGCTCAGAGGAGTCAGAGTCTGCCTGACTCCTGACTGAGTCCAACTGATGGTGTACAATGGGGCACATTCACTACAAACTCACCAGCGGTCTTGCTGTTCAGCAGCTAAACCACCTTAATTTCACCCCCAAATTACATTAAATTCTGATGCGACAACCCAAAAGTGCAATGGCAAATGGAATACTCCACATGCCAATATACTTCTGTTCTTCCAGTGCCATTCTTGTTATGCTCTGTCTCACTTTAAGACTTCATTGTACTGGCTCCATATAACACATTATCTGCATATAAAAGTAAATGTCTATACAGATTTAGGGCCCAATCCTTTACGTACATATGCACTTAAATGGACCTCAGCATCAGTGCAATAGATTTTCCTTGTGAGATTGCAGGATATTTGTTGAACCTAGTAATTGTGAAAGTTTAATATGCCAATAATTCCATTTCCATGGAATAACTATGGATTTAGGAGTTTGTGCTGAGTTAATTTTAGCTTGTGTTTAGACATTCATTTTGTGACTAACAACATTTGTCTAATTATGGTGGCATACCAAGCTTTTGTTTCCTGGGAAGAGATTGCTATTGTATGAAGTATGTTCAATCATGGTTAAACACCCTTTGACTTCTCATGTTGGTTCTAGCTATATAAAAGGCTGTTTGGTGTTACCTTCACATGTGTGTGAGTGAAGCATTAATAATTCTTTTATGAAAGCAATTCTGAATGATGGATTGATACATTGAGTTTATGATTCTTCTATTCCAGGATTGTTTTGTTACTAGTGAATTAGAAATTGTGAATAGTCAATGAAATGTCAGCACTTCAGGGCTTTCCGAATCAGGACCTATCTTAAAAGCAGTTGTAAACTATTGTATGGGTCAGTGACCTTTACTATTTGAGGTATATGAAATATTTAAGGATGTTGAAGGTTTCACGTTGTACTTAAAAAGTACATTTTTAATTAGCAGATATATGAACAAAAGAGAAGATCAATAACTTTTTTTCTGGAATTGAAGAATATGTTATATGTAGAACACACATCTTTACTTCCAAATGAAGAATTGATGCTTTTTTTTTATTCAAAAGTTGTTTTCTGTCAATACAAGCAGATAATTGGTTACAGTAGTTAAATATCCATGTTTGTATTACTTAAAAGCTTACCCATGGATATACAGCATTTTTCGGAGCTTCTTGTATTGCACTGCAACCTTTTATACATTATAGGACTAGAGCATGTAAAATTGACGTTGAATATGCAAGTTATATGTTAATCTCATTAAATGAAGAGAGAATTGCCCAATGCAATCAATTGAAATATTCAACAACTTTGTGTTGAACTTGAAGGAAACTATCACCTTCAGGCTGCAAAACCCATAATACAACTTTGCTTTTGCAATAATTTTTGCCTATTTAGCATTCAAAAACATATATGTGTAGTGTTTTTGTAACAAAGTAAGATTGGTCCATCAAAGAGAGGCTTGTTAGACTGAAAATGAAAAAATCTCCACTATATAGGAATGTTAAATGTTGGGGGAAGGATTTTAGTGTTTTTACTCATAATGCATATTTTTAAAAAAAATAAATGCAAAGACATCTATATTATTTTATCAATTTATTATTTGTTTATTTTCTCTAAAAGTAAAATGACTTGATTTAAGTGTGTCATGCTATTTACTTGTATTTTAAAGCCTCGCATAATATTATACAGTGGATTGAAATGCATACTTATGTCTTTTTCTTTCATTGGACAGCTATGCTAACGCAAATAAAATCAAGCACATACATTCCCTTTCAGTGGCTTACAAACTGTAAGTGATGGGAGGAAAAAGCTGCAGCCATTCTGCTGAATTCTATTATTGACAACAGCAGAAGTAAAAAAATTAGAAAACAAATCCCTTTTTAAATAAAATGAAGTAAAAGACCTACATTGCTTGGAGGAAATGCTAATTGAAAATACCTTGCTAATGCTAGCTAGTCACAGGAAGGAAACATTAAGTTATTATTTTTAATAATGTTTACAAGTATATCCAGCCATTTCCAGCCAGTGAAAAATGTTAGCCTTGGTAAAATGTGGCAGTGCTACTTTTCACTGGTGATGCTGCTCATCTTCTCTCTGATAGCAATCATTAATTTTATTTTTTAACCCAGTCTTCAAATGAAGACAGATGAGCCGGAGAGTTTTAAATGCAAGCTGCTTATGTTCAGAAAAATGGCTGCTAGATTACAGATCACTGTGCCTGAGCTGAGTCCGGTGACTGTTTGGAAAGGAGGAGAATAAAAACAAACAAGCATTAGGTGAGCGAGGAAGAGGCAGGCGCTGCCAGGAGGCGCGAAGGCAGGGCCCGTGTGTGCACAGGGGTGCGTGTCCCCGCCTGCCCTTCGGGATGCGGAGGGGAGGAGAAGGAGGACGAGGGAAAGGCGTCCCACACAACCATACAGCCGCCTGACTCATCCCCTAATTGCTATGGAGACCCACAGATACCATTATTGTTAATTGCTCTTGATAATTTTAATGTTACGTTCTAACATCTATTTCTCATTAGCACGAAGAGGATTGTTAGAGACCGAAACGTGTAATATATCACATCACTGGTGGCATTGTCCTATATCCTTTTATTTGTTCTTTTAATGTCATCACAGTTGTCTTTTTCAGTTGTGTCGATGAGAGCAATGTAATTTCTACATCTTTTAAGCTGTGTTTTTTAATATCTGACAGCTTTACCTTGATCATTTCTTACCAAAGACACTGGATTTATCCTCATCCTCCTAATGTTCCCAAGACTGAAGTTTTCAGACTTGATCCTGCTCACAGTGAGCATGTGACGGGCCATTCGGATACATCTTGTCTTGGGAACTGCTTCCGTGTTATTTCAAAGTGCGTTAATAACAAGAAGAGGTTAAAAGGCTCCTTGTTTAGTGTAGTGGAGAGTTGGTCTCTGGCTGACCTGTGGAGCTGGTCTCGTGCTGCTGATGCATTGCCTTGGACAGACCTCCCAAACATCCTTCTCTCTGCATCCCCAGTGGTGACCAAATCCCACCAGGTAGGAGCCGGGCTGTCTCCGTGTGCTCCAGTGTTGTTGTCTTGTTGAAGGGGGGATTTTGAAACTAAAAGTCAGGAAGTGATTAGATTGAGTCTGAACTTTGCTGTCAAAGGATGGAAGGGCAGATCTCGGACACTTAACTCCACGCAGATACAGGAGTCTGGTGCCTGAAATCAGTGAAAGCAGTCCCAGCAGTTCCTCTAACGTGGAATTTTTGATTAGTTCTTGTAAGGAGCTTTCCTGGCTCGGAGTTTGAGTAGAGACAGCATCGAACATGCCTCCTCTATACTTCAGGGTTTTCTGCCAGCCCAACTGCTCCTGGGGAGTGACCTTGTCTCTAGGAATTAGGCCTTTCGTTACAGTCCCTTGTAAGGAGTTGAGAGAGGATTAATTGGTTTGCTCACTGCAGTTTCTGGAAGTATCTCACATTTTTCAGTGGAAGATGACTCTGGAAGTACTTTCCTATGGTGAAACAAATGCCTGCCAAAATAAAATGATGAATCCTGAATATTACTGGCAGCATTTACTGCCAATTTTTGAACAGTTCGTTTCTATCTGCACCTCTGTTGCACACGTTCAGTGAGTTTAATGCCCAGCTGTCAGTGTTTTCCTCCTCCTTAGCTGACCATCAGTACAGGAATCACAGGTGCAAGTCTCCTGAGCTCCTCCATGTCTCACCTGGGAGACATGAACCAGGCTTAGCAGAAACTCTCTGCACCATCAGGGCAGAGGCAGGTCTGGCGTTTGAGGTTGAAGGTGGCTCCTGTTAAAATATGCTTATAGGTTACGTACAGCAAAGGTGAAGTGTTACTCGAGCATTTTTTTTTTTTCCTCCACAAACACAGCACCTTTAAACTTTTTAAGGTTCACCAGAATAGCCTCGCCCTTGTGGTGGGATCACATCCCCATCCCCATCTGGCAGAGGGTGAGCAGGCACCCTGCTGACCCAGGTGAGGTTTGGCTGTCCTGGTACCCGAGGTGGAAGATGTGTGCTGCCCTTGGCAGCAAAGGGGACAAGGCTCAGTTGGCCAGGAGGGTTACTGCCCCTACTAGTATCAACAGCCATCAGAGGAAATTTTTGGTGCCTGCCCTTGAAAAGGTCACCTAGGAGAGATACCTGAGAGCTCTCAGCATCTTTTTGTGTTAGCTATAGAATCAAATAATCCATGAATATTTAAGTCCTGTCCTAAGTCTCTTTCCACGCCTGGCTGAAAGGGGGTTGCTTAGTACAAAACCAACCCTTGTGAGCTGTAACCATCTTCCTGAGGATGGCAGGTCCTGGGTGGTGACAGCTCACTTGCGTTTCTCAGAAGGTGAGTGCAGAGGTAGAGAGAAAGTTGGAGAGTGGTGGGAGGGGTGCTGGGAGCTAACGAAGGCCTTCAAAGTAAGAGTGATGTTAGAGGGTGTCAGGAGGCAGAAGGTGCCAGCTGCCTGACAAAAGAAATATCATTATTCACTATTAAAGAACACTCCAGATGCTTGATATAGTCATGGGTGTTCTCCTGAATTTTTTTTTAGCAAAGCTCCTAGCCTGACTACAGTGGTGTTTTCTGGAGTCAGGGCCAAAACCTGTGAGCAAGCAAATAGACCATGAATCTCATGAGTAAGAGCCAGTCTTACTGGCTAATGCTGCAGAGTGGTGGTTGCCTCTTCAAAATACTAAAATCCTCTTTACATTGTCTTAGTCCTCTGGGACATCATTACTAATGGGGACAGATTGTGCAGATACTCTCTCAGCAGTCCAGGGTGGGATGAACATTTGCTCTAGGCACTCTCCAGTGTTTCTGCATCATAGATCTCTCTCCATCCCCACTCTCTTCCTTGCCTTTATAACGAGCTAATGGGTGACTGTTACTCATGCCTAGAGATGCATTTGTATCGAGAAAAATGGAAGCATGAAAAAATGAAAAAGTTCACCTGTTAACTTTCATTGGCAGAAATGTTATAGTGAATTGCACTCGGACTGTAGGAATCTCACTAGATTTTACAAGTGCTGGGGTGACTGAAACAGAATAGCAAAAAAAAAAAATGGTGTAAAAGCAGAACTGTTGAAATTAAACAGGTTGAAAGTTGTCTGGCAGCTCCAAATACAGCAGAGAAGTATAGCCCTAGAGTGCAGCAAATTTAATCTTTGAACAGGTTTATTGTTTTATCAGGTTTTTGTTTAAGAAGGGTTTCATTATATATAACATTGAGATAAATTTTTACATAGCAGATTTATTCAACAGGTTTATTCTTTTAACAACCCTCATTGTATTTCAGCAGTTGGTGTGTGGGGTCTTATACATCAAGCAAGTTTATTACTTTATCAAGTATGAATTTTAAGAAGTTTTCCTAATAATAGAAGATGTGTGAAGATTTATAGGCGGTACATTGTTCTATTCGGCGTTTGAGCTGTTTTACCTAATGTAGGCTACATTGTAACTACGTGACAATGCTGCTAGAAATGGTAGTAATTGTGCTGTAATTCATACTATCTTCCCACCACTGCAATAGATCTCACTTTCCTGTCCCAGTGTTTTAAAAACCCTTAAAAGTTCAAGTAAAACTACCCTGACTAAATTGTCTCTGTAAATTAGAAGAACAAAGTGAGGTAAAAAGCAGTATTGGCATTGGTAAGTAAATGGACTGTGCTAAGTAGTTTTGATAAAAATTCAGTCCTTCTGGACTAGAGAAATCACAAAATGTTCCTACATGGGAGGAAGAACTTGCTTTGGCATCTGCAATAGGGACATAGCAGTGTTTGGTGTCATTGCAAATGTTTGATTCAAGAGTTTTCTTCAAAAAATATCCATTACTGATTATTCAATCCAGTAATCAGTCTTGGAAGTTATATCTTCCAGAGGGAATGGTGTGAAAATTCAGGCAGCTGTCCCTGATTTGTGGTTCTTGCTAATTAAAGAATACTTGGGGTTTGTAGTATTTTTAGGATTGTTTTAATGTTTCTGCTTCTGCTTGGAAGGAGAAAAGTAATATTAAAAAAAAACCTTTGAGATGTTAAGTCAATTCCTGTATAGGTTGTTATTATTTGTACTTTTACAGCATGCATTTCAAATCAAGCTGAATCTCAATGATTTGTTCTAATGACAAAGGAAAGATCTATCACAAATTTCTTCATGTTGTGAAGTACTAATTAATTTGTAGAGCTGGTGGTGTTAGCTGATGAAATGTTTTTTATCAGAAAATGCTGATTCGTTAAAACTAGTCTGTTTATAGATAAAAGTTCATTTAAATTTATTTGTCTCAAAAACATTTGAAGAAAATCTTCTGAAATTTCCTTGAATGACAACTTGTATGTCTGCAGTTTAGGTTAAAAGGACTATCTTTAGAAACATAAATAATTTAAATCAGAATTTAAGTGCTTCAAAAGAAATAGTTAATTTCTTTTGTACTGGGCTATTTTTCCTTTTTTTTCCGTCTTTGTTCATGAAGAGATTTGAAATTTTAGGTTTTCATCATGGCTTAGGAGGAGACATTTTCTGTGTCTCAGATTTTTACAGAGGAGAGGAGTTTTCCTCCTAGTACTGCTAAGGCAAAAATGTGAAAGCCAAGAGTATTCCTCAGCAAAATACACAACAGCAGCTTTATATTATGATATATATAATCTGTAACTTTAATCTTTACCATTAAGAGTTACTGTTTTCATGACATCTTTACTGACATGAGTAGTCCTCATCCAAGGAATGGTAAAAGTGATTCATGGATAAGGGATACATGCAGTAAGAAGTGCAAAGTTGAAGCCTTTATTGGCATAGTTGCTGGAGTACGTGTTGTCTTGTTGCTCTCTCATATTGAAACTTTTCAGTGGGATGCTGCCACCTTGAACATGAAAATTACTGGATTTGTCTGTTTGGAAGGGAGCATTACCGGGGTCCTAGTGTACAGCTGATATTTAGATTTGTAAAATCATTAGTGTGAACATGCGATTTAAGAAAATACGACAGATATAACAAAATAGCTGCTGATTCCATGTGCTAATCATATAGATTTTTTCGGTGGTTCTAGTATAGAAGTTCTTACTTTTTAAAGACTAATTTGATTGACATCTACTTGATATTCTGTGATGACTGACATATAGCCTATCTGGTTGACAGGTGCGTTGGGTGTACTCTACAGATATAGATAGACTTAAAAACTATTTTTTCTAAATGTAATTGTGTGCTTTAGACAAAATCTGCAGTTCTTCCCAACATAACTGTTATATCTGGCAGCTCTCAACTGATGATATATTCTAGTTTAAGACCACTTAAAAAAAAAAAAAAAAAAAAAGAGGCTGACACTTTAGATGAAACGGTGGATCTGATGAATTCAGGGAGAGTTTTGTCATTGCCTTTAGTGCAGCCAGGAGCTATGGCAGATCTCTCACTTTAAAGGGATTTTGGTTCACAGGGAATTGACACTTTACCTTGCTCCTGCTTCCTGAACACAGCCGGGCTGTGCCCTGCTCTTTCCTCCTTCACGTCCCAACTGACTGCAGTTTGTCTTTATACCAAATGCTTTTCATTTGATAGTTTGGGTCTCAGTGGGGAAAGAACACCTTTCTTCTATGTTGCCTTAATTCCATTAACTTCAGTGAGGTTATTTCTGACTTCAAACAGATGAGCTAGCACAATAATTAGGTCAAATTTTTGTAGCACTTTTAGTCTAGAAGGGTAGGAGAGAGACATTAAGTATTGCTCTGTGCTTTTAGAAGGTGAGGCTCTCGGAGCGACGCTCACCAGGAGTTTGCTATTTGTTGTGAAGATTTGTCCCACTTTTCCAAAAGGCATTGGTAAGCTCACACTAAATTGTGGTGGTTTTTTTCCTGTATCTCATGCTTTTGATTTAACAGGCAGGTTTGAGAATGGCAAGTCTGTCCTCCAGTTGCTAAGACGACTAATGACCCAGTGCTGCTGAGTTCCAGTATAGCATTGGTGGTTCCTTTCTGCTTGCGTCGTTGTTTCTTACTAATGCTGTGTTCTCCCTCTTCCTGAATCATGGTGACTATTGATGCCTTCCTCTAAAGTACTGATGCATCTAATCCATGCATGGACCTATCAGGGTGGCTCTGGAACAGAAGGTGCAGTGGTGGTAGCACACAGCGCTGTTACCAGCCTGGTACTCTCCCTTCTCCATCGCTGCGTAACCTTCCTTCTCCCACACTTCTAAATTGCTCTATGGAGATGATCCATTAAGAATCACAATAAAGCTTGAACGTTTGAATAACCTTTGAAATTATTGACCAATCGGCCCCAATGGGCTGCCTAGGAGCCTAATGTAGAACAAGAGATCGATGACAATGCTGCAGAGACAGGATCCAGACTGCAGAAACGAGGGAATATGTCATATAATTTTTGCATGCACTGGGGCACAAATATAGCAGGAATGATGCACTGAGTGGACCCTGTTTTTCTTCTCGTGTTCTTTTGGCAGATTAACTTCACCTGGTGCCTTCTTATAGCAGGGCCTGGGCTCATCATGAAGTTTAGAAGAAATGACAAGCTGAAGCCATCAAGGGAGGACTTGCCTGAAGTTTGTGTTAAGTTTGTGTTGTGTGAATCTGGAAACTCCAAGCGCACCTTGTAATCTCAGCAAATTCACCTACCACCTAAGGCATTTACTCGAAGTCCTTGTGTGATCCCTGCTGCCACCACACAGGAGCATCTGTAGTCTAAAACATCCATTCTGCCACAAACTCAAAGTATTGCAATGTTGCAACTGTGTGAAAAACAAATCATTTAGAATCACACAAGATATCTGTTTTAAAATCCAAGTCCCCGTGGTTTAGTCAAGTTCATATGTTATTTTTCTTCCATTCTTGCGAGAACCAAGGTCCTTTCCCTTGAGTTTAACCGTTTCCATAGAGCTGGGTTCACTTTTTTCACTCGCATTTTTCTGGGGGGTTTTAAGCCAAAATGCATACAGTTAAAAGCTGTGTAACAAAGCTAATTTTCTCAGTCAAATAGTCAAAATGTCTGTTTCTCCCCATTTCCCAGGAAAAGGGTTATTTAGCAGAGTTTATTGATAAAGCTTACAAGTCTGTTGGACTAATGCTTCTATAAACACTACTATTTTCTTTTACCAGATAAATGTATCCCATCCAGGTCTGTTTGTCACAACAGTGACCTCTAAAGGCTCGTTAGATTAATGGTATTTCCAGAGGCATACCTGGCTTTAATTCTTATTTAAAGGTAGATGTGTGGCTCTGTATCAGGTAGTACCCCCTTCATGCTGAGCACATCTTTAGAAAGGTCAACTCTTGGAAAGATCTGAAAGCCTGCTCCTTTTCCCTTGTGCTGTATAAAGGCACCTGACCTTTCAGTGATCCTAATTTCTCTTCCTTTCCTCCTCCCTCCACCTTCCCCCAAGCCTATTATTTACTGAAACAGAATGGACCTTTTTGTTTCCCCCCTTTTTTCTTTTTTAATTTTTTTCAAAATAGTTGCTAAAATAAGTGACCGAAGACAACGATGACACAAGTTAAAATCCAGGTTACCTCGATATTTCACCAGGAACCTTCTCTTTTCAGAGCAATCCTGTTGTATAAGGTTTGGAGCTGTGTGTCGTTGTGCTCTGACTTGCGATAGGAGGACAGCTATTGTGATCCACTGAGCTGACACCCCAGAGACCATCTCTGCCTACCAGCCACTTCACATAGTGCCTGTCACAGTGCTGGGATCCAAGGAGGTCCAGTAGCATCCACAGAAACTCAGTTTTTCTGTAAAAATTGAGATTCATGTGTAATCCTCATGCTTGTGGGGTAAATCTCATGGATGCTGACTGGAATGCAGGCTGGCTTTGACCTCACCCAGCTAATGGGCTGCTGGGATGATGGTGAACCTAGGTTTTCCTTTGCTCAACAGAGGGTGAGGATCTAATCCTGGCTTCCCACATCCCCATGGGAGACGGGTAATGCCTCCATTGCCATAAGCAGGGTGCTGTAGGGCGATGCAGTGCAAGTCTGGTCCAGGAGACATAGGAAGGGGCAGATGCAATACAGGTGGGCACAGAGAGATTGAGTGTGAAACCATGTTTGATCTCCTCCCGATTCTGCTTTCAGGACCAAGTTGTGGTTGAGCAGCTGAGCCTTGAGCGTTCCCAAAGACTGAGGAACCGCTGTGCCTGAGGACTTCAAACAGGGCAGTGTGCTGGCAGCATGTGGGAACTTGGTGTCATTGCACAGAGATGGAGAGGGCATGCTCCTTATGTTAAAGGTTAAAGAAGAGATGGTGGAGATGGTGAGAAGAAGGAATAAAGCCCAGAGGAAGAGGTAAGGGAGAGGACATGCTCCGTATGTTATTTTTTGTATTTAAATGTGAGGTTTTGATTTTGTACGTCAATTAAAACCTATTTTTCAGGTACTGGAGTGATGGTGAGAAACTGGAGTTACTTGGAGATGGTTAAAGATGGTGAGAAGAAGGAATAAAGCCCAGAGGAAGAGGTAAGGGAGGGTAACGGGTTAGTGGGGATTGATGTAAGGAAGAGGAAGTGGAGTGTGTAAATATCAGCAAAGGGGTAAGTGAGAAAGAGGACGGTGAGGACCTGGAGGAAATAGGAAAGCGTCAAGTAATTGCAGGATTTTAGACCAAGTTGCAGTGGGCAGGAGGCAAAAGTTGAAGGAAAACCTGTGACCCCACCAAGACACCTTAATTATCACTGCAGCTTTCCAGCTGCGGATTGCACATGTCTGCTGTTCAATTGACTTGCTGTCCCTTTCCCCAAACCACTTTACCTCTGTTTCTAAAGGGGAAGCTTTCTAGTTTATCAGTTGTATTTTTTTAATTGAAAAGTGACATGGTTTTGGCAAACTCGTTTTCTGTCAGCAAGAAGCTGGTTAGCTCTTTGGTTGGTTCCACTTCCCTGGGAATTAGCACTAATTGATTTTTTTGTTCAAATCGCTGCACTCGAGGGGCTTGTCTTTCTTGCTAAAATAAGACTAAACCCAACTGCAGTCGGAGGTGGTATCCTTGGCTGCTCAATTCCTGCACTTTTATCCTGTGAACATCTTTGCTCTTTTTGTATGGTCCTGACGGCACTCTTTGCTTGACAGTTTTTTTCCCCAAGGGTCGTTTTCTCCCACTCATGTTAGGGGGGGATTTGCTGCTTGCTTTTCTATGGAGCTGGGTTCATCTGGGATTAATAAAAAGGTCTTTTTATTCAGTTTGGCCAACTCAGCCATAGCAAGGTTGAGAGAAGCACATTATAGATAAAATCATATTTCCAGAATTTTGTATTGGACCTCACAAGAGCACCCTTTTGCCCAGGTTTGGGAGAAGGACTTGACTCATAACAATGAGATTCTGCTGGAGATTTATCACGTGCCTGGTGACAAGGAGCTGGAGAATTATCTAATATTACTCAGAAAGAGCACACAATGCATGCAAAGCCGTTCAGAAACAATATTAGCCAGACTCATTATTAAAAACCTTCTAGAATTCAAAGTGTGACTGCAGACAAAAACCTAGCTTGAGAAGATGGGAAGGAAATGAAACACCCTTTGCTTTAAAGTACCCATACAAATATGTTGCAAGAGAGAGCTAGTCCCAGTTTACAGAAATAAAACCCATGGCTGGGAGATCTGAGGAAGATGATGCTGTTGGAATCGCTTAGCGAAGCTGGTTTGGGCCTGAGGAGCAGGTTCACCCCCCGGCCATCCTGCCTAAAGAGAATGGCAACGTCCCCGCTATGGTGGCAGCTGTGTCTGTGGACACAGGCAGTACGGTGACACGGCCACGGGCTGTCACACCAGAGGCTGGCAGAAGACAACTCCAGGCTGAAGTTGGTGGGTTTTTTTGCCTGCGTAAGGACTCAGGAGGCGTCGGGTTTGCCTCTGCCTGATTAGCACTCCCCGTGACCAGGGGCGCTTTGGATGTATCTCGCTGTGTTTATGTTTTTGGTTCTTATAATGAAAATGAGATCCCTCGTGTAGCCCTCTGCCATTTTGCACGTCAGCCTGAAAGTATATATGCTCGTTGTGGGTATTAGTGTCTCAGCTTAATGACAGAAGCCTCGGACAAATAAATCCATGTGCCATGGAGGATTTTCCTAATGAAACTGAAGTACAGTACTGTTTACATAATGTCCTTTAGACTCTATTCAAAACAGCGAATGCTGGACGTTGCTGTTATCCGCCGACACCAGCTAATACGGGCAGAAATGAAAATGTAATGCAAAGTGGCAGCTCCTTTTAACTTTTCCCCAAGTCTCTGTGTAGTGGCTCTGAGCATCCCCTCTGAACTTTTCCCCTTGTGGGTGGCGCGTGGGGTTTCTTTTTTCAGTTGTGGTTTTTTTTATTATTTATTATTATTATTTTTAATATATTGACATTCCAGCCCTTGGAACAAGGTCTTCACTCCTTTTCTCATTTCGAGATCTTGTTTTGGGAGAGCTCTAACACCTGTCCACTGATCGCCTGCCAGTCTGCATCTGTGCCCAGCTGACAGGGCTGTCTGCTTTGACTAATGATGTGATTGATGGACAAAATAAGGAAGAACACACAAAAAAACATTTCTGTCTGGTCTGGTGTGTCAGCAAGCCTTCATCAAGTGGCTGCTGAAGGTATATTTTGCTGCATGCCTCATTACACAGTAATGGCATTCCCAGGCAAAGCTGTTTCTTTTCATGACACAAGACAGCAGGCAGCTTTATGGACTCTGGGCCTATCGAGCCTGGAGGAGAGAAGCACTAAAGAGTGGTCATTTCCAAAAGTGCCTCAAGTTGCTTTTTTGTTGTCATGAATTTAATATGAATCAACACAATATGAAATGAGCATGAGGAATTTTAGTGACTAGTCATTTTTTAAGACTGCTGTCTAAACAGCCATCAAGAAAAAAAACATTTTCTTCCACCAAACCTGTTGCAAAAAGAAGTCATCTGTCAATTTTATTACATTAAAAAAGTACACAGAGGCGTATAGTCCAAACAAATGTCTGCTTCAGCGCTAAACATGTGGAAAACGCCACATATCTGAAGCAAAAAAAGGCAAGTAACTGGCAGGCTGAATGCAGTATTTAACAACTAAGTTTTAAATGGCTCTTTATGTAGATCTGTATGAAGAACGCCCTTGTGCAGTTCAAGTATTATGTTAGGGGCCTGCCTGCTCCAGGAAGCACAATAATTATGATAGCCCTTAGGCAACATGACGTAGGGCTGTGGAGGCTCAACCACGAAACCCACAGCACATCTTTCTGTTGTGGCCACCAGCAAGGGATAAACCAGGGTAATCCCCAGAGAGAGGGATGCAGGCGGAAGGGAGGTTCCTCCTCTCCACACAGCATTCCACCTCCATTTTCCTTGTCTGCTCAATGATTTGGCACTGGCATCCATCCTCCATCATCATTTTCACTTGTTTTCTCCATCTCCTCCAAGGGCTTGTTACTTCCCATAGAGTTTTTTGCATTTTGAAATATTTCACTTAATTCAGGAAAAACAGAGGAAAAAAATGAATTTTGCATCTTTGCTTTTGGATTGTTTTCCTGTTTCCGATACAAGAGGTCTTTTACCATGGGTTATTGGGAATAATTTGTGGTTTTAATGAGTTGTGATTAGTTAAGAAATCATTCTTCATGTAATAATTACTATACAATAAATTAGAAAATGTATACGAGTTCTTTATGCCCACTTCAAGAGAGAAAAACATCGATGTAAATTCTTGTTATGACAAATGTAAAAGATAATCTTTTAAAGTGCATTTAATTTACTGTAATAGTAAGAACCACTTTATCGATGCTTAAGAGGACAGAAAAAATGAATACAGGATAATTCAAAGCAAATAAATAGCATGATTAAATTCAGTATGGCACTTACTTACAGACACAATCATGTTACCCTTACATACGAGTTAAAAGAATAATAATAGGTATACCATTTTTGATTCAAGAATAAAAGACTTTGGCATAGATGTGAATAACTAAAGGCTGTTAACCTGCTTTCTTCAGTCTCGATACTAAGTAAGGCAATTCCTGGCTCAAGGGAAGAAGAAATTCTGTTGATTGAAAAGTTTAAACAAAGTAATTATTCTATCAAGTGCAGTAGGGGAGCTAAGTACCACAAAATATCAAACACCTGCAGATTTCCAAGAAGTTTTCTGCTGAAAACCAGAAGCAGCTGGGTGGAGGAGAGGCCATTTTATCAGTAACCAATGGGTTTCTGTGCTCCACTGACCTTGAAGTCAATACCAGTGCCAAGAGCTCACTGTCTGCTGTTTCTTCTTGCATTATTGGTTTGAGAACCATAAAAATGTCAGAGATTTACTATAAATCACAATTCAGTAGGGTTTTGTTGTCTTGGTTCTTTTTTTTTTTTTTTTTCCTTGCTTTAGCTGAGCCTGGCCATATTCATTTGTGAATTGTGGGCAAATAGTTAGCAGAATGTGTCTCATTACCTTTTCCAGGGAGCTTCACGTTTCTGTACTAATTTTGGTAAAGCTGGTGGATGGAGCCAGGGTGGAAGCGGGCTGTGATGCTCCCGCAGTAGGCAGCGGTGTGAGCACCGAGGGGAAGGTGGGCTATTTTCTTATCTCCCTCGCTGCTTTTTTTAATCACTCGGATTCAGCTTCTGCTTTGGTAAGGGAGACATTCCATTTTTTTGGCCTCTTTTCCCTGAAGTTGTTGTGTGTGTCAAATTTGTCATGGTTTAATGGCTTACTGTATTTCCCTGCACTGGAACCACTAAACACATTTTCATTTAAGTTGGGATCTTTAAAGAATGATCATCTTACCCATCTGTTCAGAAAGCACAAAGACACAAATCTGGGTCAGAAAAGAGACTTGGAAAAATCCCCTGTACTCAATCAGTTTCTGGCAAGTGAATTTGTCTCATGACTTCAGGAGCTGGTGGAAAAAGAGAGAATTTAGCTGCAAAAATATTCTTTTATCAGCTCTTTGCTTGGAGCCATGGCAAACAGTTTTCCAGTTTTGTAGATGGTAGCAAAAGGATATTTAACCTTAGGTTATTTTCTTTAATCTTAGAAGAACCAGCCACCCGTTAACATGCCTATATATATATATTTATATAAAGGAGCATACAATCTTTTCTTTCCTAATCAGGTTTGTGTATCTCCCTTGATTGATTTTTCTTTTTCCTAAATCTTTAATAATTTTTCTTCATGGTTTCTGCATCCTGTCCAGGCTTTTCTTTCTGTTTGCTGTATGTGATACAGTAGTTAAAGCCTATGGCTCTAGAAGAAATCTGCTTATTTCTTTATTGTTTCTGATGGGGGGGGGGAAAAAGCATCTGAAGATCAGATGGCTTAATTATATGTCATTTGGACTGGAGGATAGGGGGTGTGCTTTTGGGTTATTGGAACTGTTTTATGAGAATGTATTTTTATAAGGATCAGCTGCATAGAAAGAAAAGCAGGTTTTGTCCTTTGTCTTTTTAAATCCAGGTCCTAGGACTGGAGTCCATAGTCCACTAAAGCCAATAGACATTCATGAACCTTTGAACTACAGATTCACATTTTTCTAGGATGAGTACTTTTTACTCCAATTTTGTATAAGTTTGTATTGATTGAAATGGGAATTTGACTCATACAAGACTATTGAATTTTGTGGTCTGTCTCAGAGATTGAGTTGTACTCCTTGTTCCTACTGGAATCACCAGGAACCCATGAACACACCCCAAAACACCTGCCCCCTTTGGCAAAATAGGGGTCTGTGAAATTGATACTCCTCTTTGTGATGTCTGTGTCTGTGGAAGTAGTGGAAAGGAGCAGGACTGAAAGGATAAAGGTAGAACTCAATGAAAGGTGCTCCTGCATCCTGCAAAACCAGGATGGAGTTGTTCTTTATGGAGAGTGACTAACTCCATCTCCCTTGAAGAGATAACATGTAAAGTCCAGAGGAAGCATTTGTCACAAGTCACGCTTTCGCCCCATCTTTTCTTCTGCTAACTTTGGATGTGACCGTGTCATTAACCACTCAGAAATGCAGACCAAAGTCTTCTCTTGAAACAACAAGCCCTGACTGGCAAATGATGGTGGCAGCCAGGCTGGAATACACAGCAATGGTAAGAATCCCTTTTGGGGAAAAAGTTACAAAAAACGTTCAATACACGATGGGTCGCAGCATTAGAATGCTGTGGACATGTCAAACCTTGGAAAGTTTAATGGAAAATGTTACGTACTTGTTGATTATTAGCATGAGGACCTTTTTTCCATGTAAAAAGAAAAACTAATTATTAGTTCTTGAGTGCTCTGTGACCACTGATCTTTATAGAGTGCTATGATGACTAGAGCTGTGTGAATAACTGCTGTTTCTGTTCCTTAGCAATAGTAAATGTGGAGAAATAGTTCAGAGTCAAATTAATTTTTTTGTTTCACTTACTTGACTGTTGATTTTTATTTCTTTTTTTTAGCTTTAAAAACAGAATGGAAGAAAATGTCAAATGAAGCGTCAATCTTTAAAATTTCTTTTTTGTTTAAAATGTTTCAATATTCTCAGATTTTTATTTTTTAGTGCTGCTGTGCTTTTACCAATGCAAATAGTGCAGTGAAGTGGAAGTGAATTTGCTAGCTGTTTCCCTGTTTTCATATTTGTATTTTTTTAACTGCAAAGAAGGCTTTTGGTGGAATAATTCTGCTTAGATCTGGTGGCAGTACCTTGCATATGGGAATCATTAAGATGTAAGATTAAGAACCTATCAGCTGAAGGCAATAAAATCAATTTTTAAACTCCTGGTGTCCACAAGAAGGGAAAAATCATGCCGATTGCTAACACATCCCTCAGGTAGTAACAGTGGGATGCTTAAGGCTGATATGGAGTTTAAGGCCTGCATATGGTGACCTCTGAGACCAAGCCAGAGAAGGCTGATGTATGTATTTCTGACTGGGGAGAGATCCTCAGCCACCAGGGGGGTTTCCTCTCCCTCTCCATTTATGTTGCATTTTTTTGTCCCTGCAGTGGTTCTGGGTATGTGTCTATACCAGCACCCAAAGCAGAGAGCTCTGGTGCATTTATGACCACACCTTTTCCTCTTCAACATGTCCCACAATGAGCACAATTGAGGAGCTACATTGTCCATCAGTTCAAAATCTATTAGTGTAAAAGGTAGGGTGTGTCTATACACACTACTGTATTAAACGTTATATGCATATGCAATGAATTAGGAGAATGCAGTGTATAATGCAGCCACCATATGTCATATAAAATAAAAATGAAGAGGGTATATGAGCAAATACTGTACAGCATATGGCAATATGAATATGAACCTCAATCTATAAATAGCTTCTGAAATATCTGTTTTAAAATAAGGAAAGAAATCTAACATAATAGCAATTGAGTAGAAATTGTGCGTCTTTGAACATTCTTGATGTCAAGGAGGCAAAATGTCATTCCAATACTTAGATTTAATATGTAGTTCACACAAAAATAAATCATGTAATATTTTCATGGCAGGCATAGAATTTTATGATTTTTATGATGATCATGGAATTGGGATTCATATTTTATAGACAGCACTAATAACATAAAGAAAATGCACCAGAAGAAAGATCTGAAGGAAAGAGGAATGGTGGTGAAGTTGCAGGAAGGATTGGAAAACTTCATGTAATTAAGCTTTTTTTGATAGGTTTTTGGCTTTGTTTTCAGAATACCTATTGGTATATTCACAAGGCAAACACATTGATTTTAAATGTTTAAAATAGAGAACAATAAATTGCCCTGTTTTTGACTGCAATCTCAGTTACATTGAACTAATTGGAAGTAATTGGAATTTTGGAAGTAATTTAATACTTTAATCTTGAGGCTGTGTTTGTTCATATATGTTGTTTATACATGTTGACTATTAATTGGTGTCTAATTCTATTACCACCAAATTCCTAGTTCAGATCTTCTGAAAGACAGGCGTGTTGTTACGGACTTGGGCCACTTCTGTTTGCTCTTTGCATTCTCTATCAGTGAATGTACCAAAACCTAATCTCATACGGAGAGGCTGTTGCTAATGATGGTTTGGCAACCAGCATTACTCCGAGAAAAACAGTATTTCCTTCTGTGTGGACATTTTAGAGAGGGAGCAGAAAGCACTATGAATTTATGCCCTGAGCAAAATTAAAAGATGAACCTTGATTATCTTGAGCTTTCCTGGCAGATCTCGGGCAGTGCTAGAATAGGATCAGCATCACAAAATATGATGGTTTTACCAAGCAATTTAATTGGGATATTCTGCCAGCAGGATGTGGGGACTTGGGTTCGATGGCCACCCTTTATTTATTAAGGGACTTTTAACTCTGTTTTCCTGCTCCCCAAGCTATGGACTGCAGATTTGGTTACACTGGGGAAATATTCCACATCTTTCTGATAGAAACTGCTACAGTTTACACAGAGGTTTAAATTTCCAGCCTGTTTACCTTATCTTACTTCTTTTGAGAGCACTGCTGCCATATGAGTACAAGTCTGGCTGGCTGGTCAGTGCTCTGGGTTTGCAAAGGGTGATTCCAGTCCTCATGTGTTATTTTCAGCTTAATTGCTTCTCGTTAGAGTAAAGGATCACAGGTAGATGGAGGAAAGGCAGGTTGTAAGGAGAAGGAAAACTGCTTGGAGAGGAAAGGGGGAAATCCTCTTCTCGTAGAGGAGCTGACAGAAGAGGTGCCCAGGAAGGAAAGCCCTAGCTGTGGGAGTTTTCAGCTTCTGCCTTGAAGCAACCAAGTTGAAGTGCCTGCCAAGAAAATGAAAAAGAATATTTTCTCTTACTGAGAATTAGCCTAGTCCGTGTTTTCACTGCTAAGAGGGCACAGGATAATGCTGCTATCAGCTTTGTTATTTACTTCATCTCTGGCTCATTCAGCAGCTGCTTCCTTGAATCAACATGGCCCTACCAAATAACGGTAGGGTTTTTTACTTAATTTCTGAAACAAACCAAAAGTCTTTTAAGAGAAGAAATGGCTTTCAAGGGAAGTCTGACCTGTAGTTTATTTTAGCAGTATTTCATATAGTAGAAACCTTGAGGAGATGGCCCTTCAACCTGGTCTGGATTTTCTACAGTCAGTGGTGTATGTGAAGGGCTCAGTCTTTTACCTGGTCCTAGGATTGATGCAGAACATTACTATTGATGCAGAACTTTCTCCTAGAATTTGTAAGAATTTCTCCTAGAAGACTTCCCAAGTGTCACCTAACAGGGAAAATGTAAAAAGCCTGTGCTCATCAGTGGCAGGAGGCAGAGCCTTGCTGGCAGCAGCTCCTTCCCTTCATCTTGATGGCAGGCCATCAAAGGGCAGTACCAGGGACACTGGTAATGATGGGGAAACCTTTCCACTCTAAGTATTTAAATTTCTACTGCATTATCTCAGATGTCTGTACTGGTGATTTAGCATCAGGCATGTAAAATGTGCACCACTGACTGCCAGGGGACAAGCCTTTGGAGGAGAAACTCTTACTCTGGTCCACGGCAGGGCAACACTGCAATGGGCCACTCATCTGGTAGGAGTTACTCCTAAATACCTTGTGATACTCCAATTTTACATATTTGACATATATTATTAGAACTTGCTGGTCCCAAAAGGCCGTTACAGTCACTATTACTTGTATAAAATTTTAAATTCCCTAAGTGCATATTTATCTGATTGAGCTGCCAGCAGGCTCTGATAGTGTGTCTGTCACACTTCTGCACAGCCACTCAATTCACTGGGGTTTTTGGGTGGGTCATTTCACTTTGTGTATTCTGTAATACCTGCCTTGTAGTGTAAGGAAAGAAGGACTCCACAAAATACTTGATTTTTACCTTTGCTTTCTGAATTGTCATGCTTTCTTGGTTCTAGGTGAGATGCTTCGGTCCAACTATGTTTCACTTTCCACCAGATTAATAACAGTTAGTAGAAATAGTACTGCAGAGAACACATCTCATAGCAGTTGTCATTACTAGCAAGCATAGTAAAGAAAAATAATTGACTAGCAAAAGGTTTGATAACTCAAGAGTTTTATGTTTCTCAGAAATGACTCATTCCCATATGCATCCTACAAGCTGCATTCTGCACGCTGAACTCACTATAACCTGCTCTTAGAGAGGCTCTTGTCTCACATTCCCGTTTTGGCATTAGAAACAATAAAAGTAACAGCAGCTTTGAAGAGTATGTAAATGTATAATGGCTTTCCAAAGCGGATTGATAATTACTTATTGCACTAAATAATCCTAGAAGTGTGTTGGAGGAGGAATGTGAGAAGAATGAATGAACTTGCATAAGCAGAGAAATCTATGCATCCCTTCTGCTCTCTGATTCATTTAAACAGTCTTATTACAGTATCAGTGTGGAGGGGAGATAATGAAGGTTGGTTTATGTTGTTGCATCTTTATTCTTTTTTTTATTTTAAGAAATGCAATGGTAGCTATGGGTGGAGTTAGCAGCCACCAGTGCCACCAAAATGTTGCATTTAGCTCACTCTGCATAGTACGGCAAACATGGAAAACATGTTAAATGTCAAAAGTTAAATTCTTCTGCAGTAAATATTTTGGCTGCTCTAAATTGGAATTTTGTTGTTTTAAAAGCATTTCCTTTTGTAGATTTTTTTTTTTTTTAAATAAGCTTTCAGCTGGCACCAATTAAATTCATTTAACCTTTTGAAAGCTAATTTCCAAGAATTACCTCCTCTTTTATACTAAATTATTTTGTAAATAAAAAGGTGTGACACAGAAGCATAGGAAGCAATTGGGCTTTATTCATCAATGCCTGTCTCTTTGAATAAGTCAGCACAAGGGGAGCTCAATACTCTTGTTAGAGGACAGGTGCTAACATATTGCTGGCTACCTTTTTTCCTTTATTTTTTAAAAAATACTCTTTGGAGGTTGACTTTTCAGCAGGTAGCTTTTAATTTAGAGGGGTAAGAAATGGCACTCGCGCACCCCATTTAAACATTTAATTGGGTTGCGTGTAATTTAAAACTGATTGCTACTTGAGACGTACACAGGGAGGGAATAAGAATGTGTGTGTCCTTCCCCCCCCTTTCTATCAGCTGGATTTGAGCTGGTTTTCCATGAACTTTGGCCATGGCGGGGGCTGAACCGCAGCTATTTCTGAAGCAGAACTGCAGTGGAGAGCAGGGCCTGGGTACTTCAGAGGGGGCAAGTGCGTGTCTCTCTTTCAATGTAATTTATTTGTATTTCTGTCTCTGATCACAATTTTTGCCCTCGGTGAAGTCTTGGGACCGGGAACCCTATCCCCCCTCCTCGTGAAGGTGGAAGATGATGCAATGGTGACATGGTTTGTGCTGCCTCCTGTTGCCTGTGTCCCACCTTCGACTCTGAGGGAGGGGTTACTGTGCAGGGAATGGTCACTGCATTTAACCAGTGAAGAGAGCAGCTATTTGTTTTTTTTAGCTTTAGATTTATAAAATCTTACATATCCAGCAATTCTCACCGAGGAGGGTTAAGACAACGACTTACTTGACCTCAAATCCATGTGAAATTCATTGGTATTTAATAAGTTTCAATTAGCAAAGTTAACTGAAAACGTTTAATGTTAATTGGCCGGTGCCTTTTTTGAATGCATACCTCTCCCTTCTGGAAATAAAAATAATGTTTGTTTGCTTGTTTTCCTAATAAAAAAAGCCCATGGAAAATATTTGCAAAGATCTTATTTTAGGGCTAAAATACTTGGAAGAAATCAGCGAGAATTACACCTTCCCTGTGAAATAGCAGCAATTAGGACAGACGCCCTCCTCTAACTCTGAGCCAGGCAGCTTGGGTGACAAATATGTCAAATTAATACATCACCAGGTATGAAAGCGCAGTTAGAATTTGACTGAGGTACTTCCAGCCTGAGAAAGGGAACGATTTATCAATGCAAACTTAATAACATCTATTTGAATCTAACTAAAAATCAATATTTCATTACCAAATTGTTAGTGAGAATGAAGAAAAATTGCGGAAGTCGGGCAGTTTGGTGGAAGAGAAGCATCAGGAGTTCAATGTGAAGACGGGATGATTCATGAGGCCAAGCCGGTGGAAGGGTGAAGGAGGACGAATGCAGAAAACTTGGAGGGCCCTCTCTCTGGTGACCTTGGCAGCGAAAGGAAAAAAAATACCAGAAAATGAAAGTGACTGTCAACTCCCAACAGGGATGGATCACACCATAAATCAAGCATAGCCCTGAGAGAGAAGAGAGGGGCTTAGGGTGGGGGGCGAGCACGGCGGGGGAAAACCATTGGGTAATTTAACTCTTTGAACCTTGGATGCCTTTTGTTTGTACTTTAGCGGAGTTGGTAAAACATATGTGAATCCCTTCCCTTTGCAACGGTTTACATAAAAATGTGTCAGGGGCAGATAAATGGTGAAACATTGCTTTCCATTGGCTGGGATTTAAAGTACAGTACAAATAAGCATTTCCTTCAGCCCAGGAAAAGAGAAAAACGAGCGACTGAGGCTCCTGTGACACATAACTAAATCAGTTGGTTGGGAGGCCTAATCTGGGAGAGACTTTTTGGTGATTTGCAGGGGAAAAAAAATATAGATTTAAGGACATTAGTATTTCTATTACTGAAATAATCTATTGATCTGAACAGCAAGCAAAAAATCACTCCTTTAAGCCTAAAATACAAATGAAACTGAAGGGCTCTTAGATTATTTTTTTTAACCTTTAATGTTTGTTTAGTTCTTAAAAATCTGTTCTCTTACTTCTGTAAAGTAAGGAAGGTGACTGCCACAGAGGGGTTTGTAACTGTCCTCTGACAGGGGCTAAAGGGGATTTGCAGGAAACGTGGATATTACCTCTCTCAACCAGAATTAAAGCATAGTCTGAGCACTTTATTTGCTAAAGAGAGGCACAAAGTATACACACCCACACACACACCATTTTTTCCAGAGACTGTTTTTTACCCTTTGTCCTGATTGACTTACATTTTCTTTTTCTTATCCATCGCAGGAAGGGACCTGTGTTTTCCTTTGGGGACCCAATTGACATGCATCCATACCATCCATGAAAAGGAAGCACTATTTGCTTTCGGTTGTAGAAAGGACTTAGAGCAGAGCAGATCATCTGTAATCCTGAGCAGACGCTGCAGTAGCTGCTGTGGTGGGAGCCAAACTCGGTGTGCATCCACAGGTGTGCATGGATGTGCCATGAAGAATATTCTGATGCATCCTGCTAGGAAAGGTAACCACGGTTATTGTGTAGGGCTTCTGCCTTTCCCTCCAAATATGTAAAGGTGGCAGAAATATTAATGCTAGAGCTATGGGAAATGCACCTTGGGAAGGTTGTGCTGGACCACTCCAGTGTCACGGTTCCTGCTGCGGTCCTGCCGGCTGTGCCACATCTTTGGAAGCAGTGGCAGGGGGTGGTTGTTGTATTTCCACATTCCTACACTGTGTGTGTGCTGGGTACAGCACAGCTTTCTGTCCCTTGGAGAGAAGGGAAAGGAGAGAGGTGGTTCCCAATCTCTTAACACTCATCTAAATAACCCTTGATTTGAAGGTGGTGGGGAGATGCAATGAAATCTGAACTAGTGGGTTGAGGGAGAGGGACTCGTGTGTTGTGCTAAAAGGCTCCCACTTCAAAAGAGCAGGAAAACCCAGGAACTGTGGCACTGGTCACTTTATTAAGCTAGTGAAGGTCAGGTTTGCTTATTTCTAGGACATCCTTTGTTCCACCTTAGCGTGTCTTCAGAGTGTGCCTGAAACTGAAATTTGCTCTTTCTTAGTTTTCAGTTGGACCAACTTGCTGGTTGTCTTGAGGCATTTGCCTGCATGGTGCTGCCCACAAGAGAAGACAATACCCACTGTGTGCAGCCCTACACAGTTACAGGTGACTGGGCACGGGCTGTCACCTCTGCTGGTGTTCCCAAGGTTGGGTTTGGTGTTTGGTGTTCCCAAGGTGAGGGTTTGGGGTTGCCCTCTCCAGGCTCTGGATTTTGGGGGTAGCCTTATGCCTCTGATCTGAAGTAGTTGGCAAGAAACCACTTGCTACAATCACCCAGCACGGTTGTCCTGCTGAGGAGGTGCTGTGGCAAACGGGGGGATGCTGCCAGGGATGTGAGCAGCTCTTGGGGGCTGGAGACCTCCCAAAGCAGCTCAGAGGGCTCCAGGGCTTTTGTTTTGCAGAAACAAGAGGCAGAGTGATAAGTCAGCTACCAGCAGGAGGGCAAAGAAGGGGCAATAGTGTGGTTCAGAAAACGTGGCAAAGTCCGTATGGATCCCTGCATGCTCTGCAGTTCACTTGCGGTACTGCTTTTTTAATCTAAATATAGGTTTCATCTCAAAGCCTCACATGAGAAGTTGCAGATCTAATCAAGGTCAGAAGAACATTAAAAAAAATTGGAACAGGAAAAGGCCATCAGGACCAATGTTTCTGTTCCTTTTTTCCTCCTGTCTTAGCTCTGGATCTTGGCTCTAATTGCCATTTATTTTTTATTGCTCTCACTATACTTCTCATATAATGTTTATATTAATGGGCAGGGGGAGGGGAGGGGGAAATGAAGAAACACCAGGAAATGGAGTGCAATTGGAGTATGTGAGATGTGGCTTTTGTCTTCTTTATCACTGTTTTCTTGTAGTACTTCCAGCTCAGATATTAATTTATCATTGAGAGTGCCGCAGAAGTGTGGTCCCTTGTATTTTATTGAAGGCTTGATCTAAATTCCAGATGGTCACCATGTGATCAAACCAGCCATGGGCAAATAGGATATTTCTTTGTGTCTATATCTGATTTCTTTGCCAAATTCATACCTATCTAATCTTCTGCCCATGAGCCTGCATTCATTCATTCTTTAAAGAAGTGTGCAACAACTCCGCCTCCTCATGGGCTAGAGACAATGAGGATGATTGCAAACATTCAGCACCTAAATGCAGTTAAAATGTGATGCTGTTGCATGGAAATAGTAGCTCTCCACGTCACAATAATGTCTCTCTAAAGTTTACAGCAGAAAAAGAATTCCTCTCCTTAAGGAATGAAGGGTTCTCAGAGCATATACAATGTGTATTGACCTGATACTGCTTCAAGTAAATGCCTTGATTTTGGGATGTGAAGAACTGTGAAATATTACTCATAAAAATCCACGGAGCCCCTCTCCTGTGGAGCCCCTCTCCTGTGGAGCCCCTGCTTTAGTGCAGGAGTTTAACAGATGTGAATGAGAGACCATTTATGCCAAGTAGGGCCTTCTTTCTTTAGGGAAAAAAAAAAAAAAAGGCAAATTTCGGATTATAGCAAAATTGTATATACTTCAGAACATAGACGTAACAATATAAAAACCTTCTTAATCATGATATGATTAAAGGATTTTTAAAAGCTGCCTTGTAGTCACATTTCCATTTTCTGATAAATTCTGTGCTTTCTTTCAAATCACTTCTCATCATCATAATACGATCTGTAAAAAAAAAATCCTTCCACTTCTGCAACATGCTAGGAAAAAAATGGGGGTGGAAAGGAGAGAATTAAGAAGGCTCCAAGTTTTATCATTCTGTTCATAACGCAGCACAGCAACCATAACTGCAGAGCAGAAAAGAAACAGATACTGTACTGTCTGAGGTATTCCGTGCCATAAACTCCCATAATAGAAACAGATGGCAAAAACGCCTTGGAAGTAAGGGAAGTACTGTACATGCAGCTCTACCCTAACATATGAAGAGATTCAGGCCTGACACATAAAGGAATACGTCTGGAGCTCTGCCAGCGCTACTGTGTAGTGCAGCAGTCGGTGCTGGAGATGAGAGAATCCTTGATTTGGGGTCTGGGGCTGGGGAGCAGCCTGGGCAGCAGGACCTTTCCCTGCCCCTTGAGCGGGTGCGATGTTCTGGCCGGGGTAGAAGGGATGGGTGGGAAACCCCCCCCCCTCCAAAGCCCCTTGGTGCCAGAGCAGCTCAGGGGGCACGCTGCGAAGCTGCCTTGTGTGCCAGGGTGGGCTCTGCCTTGTCCTTCCCCCCCCACCTCCACCTCTTAATATCTAAGGTGAGCTAAGCAAAGTTGTGGGGTGAGTATCGTGCATGCAGTGAAAATGGCAAAACTCTTTTATTCATCTCTGGTATCTAGCTAAGGAAATGTCACTTATTTCATCCGGCATTGTTTCACTGGTCCTGCTATGAGTGAAAGGAAATATAATGTGTGCATTGCACTAGAGGGGGAGCTGAAGGTCAGGAGTGAAATATAGCTTTCTGCTGCACTTGGTCTCAGTCTGAATGTTACCTACATTATCATCAGAGCTCACTGTCATAATGGGGAGACCTTGTCACAGGAGGGAGGTCACCTAGAAATGGGAAGAAAAATTGGGGGAAAAATACTAAATAAGATAAACTAAAAAGAAGATCAGTAGGGTTCCCAAACTTCCTTTGTGTGTGTTTGAGGGCAGTAAATTATCTGCAAAAGACATGCTTGTCCTCCAGCACGTGAAATCCCACTGTTGCCTTGGGCTTGAGGTACCGTTCTTCTAACTTCCTGTAATTTTGTTATCAGCATCTTCCCACCAGCGTGTCTAGCATTGACCTCTGTGCTTTTGTGATGGCTTGGATTTATAAACTCCAATTACATTTCAGGGCAGTAGCCTTTCAGATATTCTTGGGAGAGGGAGGATGTATCATATTGTTTTCATTAGAAAGCAGACCATGACAAAGAAACTCACTATCCCCTCTGCCCCCCAGGATACCACGTCGGACCCCTGAAGCGTGCTCATCCTGCCGGCACAGGACATGGCAGCGTGGCTGGCGTGTGTCATCGTGAGATCTTCCTCACCACCACGGGTAAATTTGGTTTCAGGTCAGACTTGTGTTCCCACCGTGCGGCTGAAACTTCTGCCTGATTGCAGGGCAGAAGAGATTTTAAACATTAGAGTGAAGGACTAAGTATTGCATTGGGTCTGCAAGTGCCACCCAATTAAAGGCCTAATATTTGTGCATAGCCTCTTTCATCTAAAGAAGTCAAAGAGCATTGCAAACATTAATTCATATTAATATGTTGCCAAAAACAAACAACCAACCAAACAAATGTTTCCTTAGTGCTTCAAGGCCTCTCCTGCCGCTGCCACGAATTCAAACCAGTCATCTCCAAGCTGGCACCGGCCACCCCTTCTGGTAAGAGAACCACCACCTTGCCATGTGGGCAGTGAAGATCTGCTCTCTTCCAAGACCATCAGCAAACATCTTGGCTGCAGCTCAGCAAGGCACAGAGGTTGCCTCCCCTTTGACGTGTGGTGGTAAATTTAAACGCTTGTGTGGTTTCTCCCTGGTCTCTTCAAAGCAGTCTAGCTTGGCAGCTGCTCTTATAAGAATGGAGGTGTTAACCCTGACCGCAAAGATGGGAAGGGTCATACCTGCAGGGCTGCAGCAGCCATGAGCATCCAGGTCTGAGGCTCAGCCCTGGCTGAGGGGAATGTTGGGCTCTGGGCACGTCTATCTGCAAATATGGTTAGGTAGGGTGACAAGGATATTGCCGTAAATATCTGCAAATTCAAATCACTGATCATGTGACATCTCCTCTCTGATTTGCCATAAGTCCTTTGGAGAATCACCAGAATTTTCAAGGTTTAACAGCTAACTCTTCGACGGAAAGATTTTCCTTTTCAGTCTATGGGAGGATGTCCAGCTCAAAGTAGCTTTTCACATGAAATAAACTTAATTTTATGTTTGTCTAAAGAAAACCCCAAAGCACCCAAATCCAAAAGCCACCACCAAAACCACCATGAGGAGAAGTTGAGTTTCAGGTTTTATAGTGATAGTTTGTACAACTTTAAGCAATTGTAGTGTTTTTTATTCTTGTGTCAGCTGTGGTGGGACCACTACCAGGTACTTGGAGATGGGAGAGCAGCTGCCTTTGCACAGTCACCAGGAGGGGGCTTTTGCGGATCTCTCCTTTGGAAGGAGGGTGTTCAACCACTGAAATGCAGAGCCAGGTACCAATGTGAGCATTGGTTCACATAAAAGGCACTCTTTCATCTCAGTTTAGTTGTTACTCTGACAGTTTAATCTTCTCAAATACTGTATCTCTTTTTAATGAAGAAATTGCACGCTCACGTACAGAATCGCATATTTACAGCATAAAACACCTATTGATATATTTTGGTCATTTTCACTGAATTTGGAAGTCTTCATAAAGCGAGAAATACAACATTTAATTACACAATTACAGCTAATTATTTTAGAAATACAGTTTAAATGCAAGTTATCTTAAATTTATTGCTTATCTGACTGGAAAGATCTAAGCAAAACCTGAAAATCATAAACCCTTCCAGAACATTATATTTTATGCAGTCCAAAATGTGACACATGGGGTCTTTAATAATTCACTGCTTGTTAACATTAAACAACTGTTAACATGCTCAAATAATTAGTTATGCTTGCTTGACATGTTTGCATCTTTAATAATTGATGCATTTATCTTAATTACTAACAGTATTATGGTCGTAATATGCATCTTTTTTCTATCTTAAAATTTTAACAAAAACTGACTTTTTGCCAAAACTGATTATCCTCTAAGTTTTAATTACTCATTGTAATTAAATTGCAAGCTGCAGTATTTTATTAAAAATATCTTTCACAAAAAATATTTAATGGAAAAGAGGTGATTTGTTGTTTATGCATCACACTTAGTAAATATTTCATAAGTTTCATATTACCCTTTCAGAGCGGATATAAAAAACATAACATTCTTAATATAAGAGTCAATTTAAAAGCTGCTATAGTAGTCTTCATTTCTCCTCCCAAAGGTTTGCAGAAGTCAGTGAATAAAGGAAGACAGAAAAAAACAAAAAAATGCGGTGGTGACTGTAAATAGGATGCCCACAGTGACAGGAACCAAGGTTGGAGACGTTGTGATGGTGAGTATATAACACATTCTGCAGTGGAATTAGTCTGACTTGAAATAGAGATGAACATTAGAAGTTTTTTCATTCTCCAGTGTTCTGATTCAACTTTCTCTCGCAGGCTGCTAATAACAATAGTGGCAATACTTTGACTATAATCATTTATTTATTGCAATGCTGATAGAGATAGGGGTGAGCTTTGTGTCAGCCAATTTAAAAAGACCATGTTTTCAAGGCCTTCCCATTGATAAAACAGGCTGGTTTAGATTAAGATGGCTGTTTCTGGTCCTGAAACTAGTGGAAGCAATTACCACTCCTGTGGAATGACAAAACTTGTTAACGGTGTCAAAGGATTCAGCCGCATCCATGTTCTAGTGCATGGTTGTGTTCCTTCCCAAGTGACCCACAAAGATGCTTGAAAAGGAATCAGCATGTTATTGGCAGGAAAATATCCATTTGAGAGATGAAAACATTGTCCAAAGTTTTAGAAATAGAACCCAAAAGCTGTGAGATACTGTCTCACAGGGCTACAGACTGAATGTCAGGGCTTCATTTAGCAAGTGACTAATGAGAGCCCAGCTTTGACTCTGAGGCACAAGGCTTCTGAGGACCTAATGTTTGAACTGTGAGCAAAGTAAGCCCAAGCACTGTGTTTTTAATGGCAAAATGTGCCTGAGAGCAGGTCTAGTATAACACTTTTTCTAAGGTGAGTCAGTAGACCTAAGGTGCAGAAATGACCTGTGTGCCAGATGGAGTGGGCAAGGAGATCATGACAAGATCCAAGTATGACACCTCCAAGCCTTCAGCTTAGAAGTCTTCTTTCAAAAAGGATTTACCCTAGATATGACCCTTTGCCAGAAAAAACAGCTTGAGATCAGATGGAGAAGAATGTTGAGCTGTGATGCTGAGAGCTGTGTGGATTACACTGCCCGCCTTCTCAAATATTTGGGGGCTTTCCTGCCTGCAGCAAATGAAACTCCCATGCTTAATTCAGAGCTGCCAGCAGAGCCTGTAGTCCTTCATCTTCCGCAGCAGTGATGAAGCTGTGGTGAGGATTTGAACCCATTGAGAGAATTAAATGTCAAGCAAAAGGGCTGTGGTCCTGCCTGCCGTGGTGGCCGGCGCTGGGTGGCACACATCCACCGGGTAGCAATGGCATCATCACAGCAACTGCCACCCTTCCAGCTGCTGCCTCCAGATTCACTGTGTAATTTTAATCTACCCTGCCTCTTCTGACAGATTTAGAATATTCTCACTAGTACAAAGTCCTCATGTCCTTGACATGGTGTTCTTCAAAAAAGCGATTTCTAGTGTGATTTTAGAGTTAAATAAAAATTTACACATCACAGATCTATTAATCATTTTTCCCCTTCTGTGGGTGTATCTTCAGATTTCAGTGATTGATTTATGTGGCCAGATGGGTGCATTTGTTTCCTGCTGTCTTTCAGTCCAGCAGAATCCATGCATGCTGTGCAGTACCATGGGCTTGAACTTTCACTTAAAATTCACTACTATACATAAATTCTGAACATTATTCCATGTTTGGAACGACTGGGATTCAGATTTGAATTCTTTGGATGTGGCACAAGTTGGGTCTTTATCTCTCAATCAATTAACAAAGAAGCCATTCCTTTTTGGCTTTAATCAGAAAATTCCAGTATCTCAGAAGGAGGTCCTCTTTATGTCCTCCAGGTTTGTGGTCCAAATGCCTTTACGTTTCTTGTCACCACATAATGTGTAGAAGCTTGTTAGCTGAAGTCAGAAATAAGGGGTTGTCATAGAAGTTTACTGTAGGGAAAGCAATCTGTAGTCTACACAAATATTTACATGACATATACTAACATTGTGAAAAATAATTCCATATGGAACTGTAGGGTCAGTGTTCCCATATCCAGAAATTGTGAGAACAAGGACCATAAAGACCTGAGACAGGTTCTGTGGAAAGATCTAGAAATGAACTAGAGTGGAAGTAGTAGTTTGATTTTCCTCAATATTGTATGCAGGGCACGCGTAGGTATACAGCAGCTTCCTGGTCTCCAACAGCTGAATGAAAATCTTTATCCAGGCGATGCAAACACTTGTGATGACAAATCCATTTCTGACAGAGGATTGGAAATCTCAGGAGCAACAAGTTTCCAAAGGCCATGTGAAGGTAAGCAGGTGGTAGGAGAAGGAAACTAATGCTGAAGGACCTACTGGAGGACTAGCTTCAGAGAATCCATGCGAGAGAGAAGTCTCCCAACAGCCCAGGTGGGAGCTTACACTTCATTAGGCACTGGGAAGTCTCACCATGACATGAAAAATCACAAGAAATTAGCTTCAGAAGTTTGCCTGGTCATGGAGAGAGTTGTTTTGCATGTAAGGTGTGTATATTTCTGTATGAAAAGGAATTTTTGGCTTCTTTCTGCAACTAAAAAAAAACTTTTTCTGCTTTATAATTCACAGACACTTTTGAAGCCCTGGTGTTACACTAGGGAGAGGTCTATAGCACTGTGCTGTTGAAAAGGCTGTGGCCAAGCAAAAGTGGATGTTTGGGAGTGAGTAACACTGTGGTGTGATGGTGTTTTACATTTCTGTAAAAAATGATATACCTTTCTTCCCAAAAAAAGATGCAATATGAAGACAGCACTTTGAGGGGGTCTGTCTTGCTTCTGCCATCCATTCCTGTTGGGCTTCTGTCTTCACGTAATATTAATTTCTACATTTCTCAATTTTTAAGTCTTGATGTTGACTACAACTCTAACCGAGGTTTGCTATAAGCTACAAAAAGACTGTGCTCAGTCCTGCTGTCAAAACAAGAGTCATGTTTGCTGACTGCCCTTCTCTGGCACTCTGCTTCGGAGCAGGAATCTCCATTAGAAACCAAACAAGCAGCTCCATGAGCTCACCTCTGCCACAGGGACTCCTCACCCCTTCTGACCTGGCATGTTTTGTGCTTCATTCCCAAATTAATTTTTTTAATCCAAATATTAGGAAAAGAGTTTGTCTGCAGCTGTTACGAACCCGATTGTCTCTTTTATTTGGTACCCTTAGCACTGGCTTCCTGTGCCCTGCAAGACCTGGCCGGTGGCAGGCTGACCCTGCCATGCATGTCCCCAGGGCACATGTTCCCTTGGGACCAGCCACCCATGCTGCTCGTGGTTGGAAATGGTTTGGCCAAAATTGCTGTTCATGCCTGTGTTCACTGATGTCGGTGAAGAAAGGCCAAGCTCCTTATGAATTTCTCATAGACATCCATGAGTGTGGAGAATGGGAGGTGGAGGAGTGGCTGGCAATGATGGTAAGCACCAATGTACATGTAGCTGAATTTCCAAAAGGGGGCTTAGCTTTAAAAAAATATTGCCTGCAGAAACATGGATACTACCCAATGAACTCTATGATTTGCAAAATACACATATGAGTTTTAAAGTATTTTCAACATGAGCATGTTCATGTTTGTGACACAGGATATTTCCATTGTGTGCTAAATTCTTTCTAGCTCACTCAGGGTTTTGATATTTGTAAGTCTTTGCTCACTCTAGGAGTACCTTTAATGGCTTATATTAATTCAAGGTGTCCTTTTATGCACTTAAAATAAAATAATAAAAAAACCCCTTCCTTTTAATGACATTTCCATTTATTCAGAATTATTATTTAAAATCCTAAATTAGCATTCTGCGCTTTGGTTCTGACAGAGCCATTCCATTTTATACTAAAAGAGTTTAGTTAATTTTAAATTATTAAACCCCATTGGCTGCATGAAGTGAGCATCTTTAAGCAAGCTTCTGTAGTTTGGGTGCACTTCATTTGACTACAATTGCAAACTTAATTCAAAACCTTTTTGCCTATGTTGCTTTTTATCCTTATATGTGGCAGCTATTATTCTGGGTTTCACTCTCTGGTCTGAGAAGTTAAATAGTAGCTGGAAACATCAACAGTGGTATAGAGAGTCACCTGTCCTGGGAAATGCAGCTCTTCAAACTGAAGACAGAGAAAATCACAGAAACAATTGTAAGTCTTTTTTCCTGGAGGAAATATTTAACAGTTCACAATATAAACTTGCTTATATAGGAAACTAATTTCTTGTGTCAACAATATGTATTTACTTTGAATTTTAAAAAGTTTTCTCTTATTTTATACCTTGGAAAATTTTAATTAATTTTATTTTGATTTTCAAAGACATTTGTTTCTTTTCAGTTGTTACCTAGCATGGCTTAGATAAAATTCTAAGTTTTGCATGAATTAGTGACAATAATTTCTTTGGGCATTATCTGGAGAAACAATTGCAAATCTTGGAGAGCAACACGTAGGAAATGAGAAAGTCTTTGCATAGGTGAGATCTAGTACACAGTCTGAAGGAAACAGTTAAGAAGACTTTTTGACCACAAAGGAGCACGGTGGAGATGAAACTAATGTATGCAAAATGGGACAGAATATAATGGAAAGTATAGTTACATTTCTCTTAAAATGGTAGTTACGCTTCAAGGGCAGTATATGGATATCTAGCAATAAGCAGCATCTTAAAGCACTTCATTTGCTGTGACTACAGGTGAAATTTGCTGCAAGCTATAGATCTGCTTTAATTATTTTTTGAATCTGCAAACTGTGATCATTTACATGCATTGCTAACTCACTTGTCTCCTGAAACTTGAGCTGTGCAGTTTGGGTTTTACAGATTTATCAAGTACAACAATTGGGCTAATATCACATTAATTTAATTAACTTTAATTTTAAATGACTTGCTAGGGCACCTCACAAATGTAACATCTCCAAGACCTTTTAGCAGATATCTGTGGCTTTGTTTTACACTCTTGTCTGCGTAGTGAGAAAGCATCTTGTTAGCATGAAAGGCCCCTTACTACTTTAAAAGAAAATATCTTGTTTATACAGTATCATTTATACACTATCTGTCATTTCAGAGGTGAAAGAAAACAGCAGAAGTGATGATTGGGGGGGTTGATATAAATTTAACATCTGCACTGTTCTGTAAAGATCTCATTCAAACAAGAGTGGCATTGATAATTTATTGTATGTTTAGGATGCCCACGGGGAATTGCCCCCAGCTGGGGACTGCAGGTACCTGCCCTGCTCCTGGCCAGCAGCACCCTGGGGAGAGCTGGTGCACGGTAAGGACTTGCCTTACTGGTGAAATAAGGGCCAGGCTGGTGTGCAGGGCTGGTACCAGAGTGGAGGGCAAACATGGCACTTATTCTCCCATCACAATGTTTTATTTTAAAAGATAAAAATAGTCAAAGGAAAATTTTGACTCTCCAAGATCAGTCATCAGGTGTTCACCTCTCCCATCATTGGTTCAAGTTTTGATGGCAACTACTAAATATACAGCAGGATATGTATATATAAAAAATGTCTAAAAAGGCACATTGCCCCGTCTGGCAAAAAGGGTAGGTGTACTAAATTACTAAATATTTTAAACAGTATAGTCCATTCCAGACACCAGTCAGCTTACAGAGGTAAGCTGAAAAAAATAGCAGAGCTAAGACCGTAGTCCATATGTGGTTACAGTCAGGAAGATAAAGGCAGGAATGTTGTATAAAAACAGCATTTTATTCACATTCGTTTTGCGTCATACATATATATTAAATATTAATAGCACTGTATGAATATTCATCTACATTCAATATTCATTTATACACGAAATTTTAAAGTTGATACCTTTAACTTTTGGTGCCCAAACTAGTGTTCAAAGAGTTATGCTGCCATTGTTTCTGCAAAACGTTTACATTTATCTGCTGTAAAATAGGCTGAATGGCACTGAAGAGTGTCGTGTTTAGTTTTAAAATGCCACAAATAACAGATTTATAGATTTTTCTAAATACATTATTTTAGCTTGACAGCATTAATCATTCATGCTTCCTTCTTTCATTTTTCTACCTGCAATGGATTATTGAAACAGAAAATAACAACGGGAAAGGCTACAAGCAGTATCAAAATGTCAAGTTTGTACTTACAGTTGTATGTGCGTAGACAGGGTCAAGAGCCTCAATTATTTGTATATGTACACAGTGGTACTACATGAAAGGTTATGTCACCTGCAGCTATTTTCTTGCAGATTTAAATAGGACTGATATTCAACTCCACAGTCAGCCACTGACATGGAACATAGAATTGTAAAATACTATGAACTCTTATGTCAGGACCTAAAATATGAACTGGGTGATTGCAAGGTGTAGCTGTGGGCAATCCTATGTATTGCAGTGTAAGTCCTTTAAATTACTTTGTGGTATCCCTGACCCGTTCTTTTCATTTAAGCCTAAGCCAGAAACAACATGGCAGTACTTTCCAGGGAGAAGAAAACCCCTTGGTATTGCCTATTTTAGCAGTAGCATTTGCTTGGGTTTTGAGGGGTTTGTGCTTTTGTGGTTTTTTTTTTTTTTTTATTTGGTTGTTTTTTAATGCTTCATTGTTTCTGTGAATCCACCCAGGTATGATAACTTTAAAAAATCCAAGAGCCCAGATTGCATGTTAATGAAGTCCAAGTCTTATATCAAAACTGACAGCAGCATTATTTGCAGCAGGATGTGCAGTGGAGATAATCAGTATATTTTCACAATAGAGGGAAGAGAAGAGGAGCTAATCAGTAGATTTTGCTGGTGATTTCTTTATTTAAGTTATAGTTTAAGAAAAAGAAAAAAAAAAAAAAGAAGAAGAAAAAGTATTAGTATGGAGTTTTCCTGATCAAGTTCCTTACATGTAGTAGTCACTCTTTTGAAAGGTCAGCACAAGACCTACAACTCAGTCTTATTTTTGAAGAAGTGATTGATATAAAGGTATTCTATATCTTTAAAGCAACCTACTAAAAGTAATAATCATATATATTGATACACTTGTACATACATTGCTGATGTATGACAGCATGAGGGACAGTTAAGGTTGTAAATTCAACTTCAGTATCTTCATTTATGAATTCTTGAGAGTAGCATACCCATTCCATATCTTTAGACTTTAATGACAGAAAAAAATGTGTTATTGAAGGCCTAGTGGTACAACATTTATGTACCGTTAGTCTTGTTTTGATTTAAATTATTTATAGGTAATGATACAATTAGTGCTGGGAAGTAACTATCTTATCACACAAGAACATTTCAAAGAATAAATAAAGAAATGATAAGAAATTAACATCAGCTTCTATCTCTAGTCTGCACAAATCATATATATATGCTGGATTCACAAAATTATCATTACAAGCTTATTTTGAGACGTGTCGTTCACTTAGTGATCATTCTAATGCATCTTGCCAATTTTTAGTTCTGTCACTAGAAAATTCTGTTCATTTTAGCTTTTTATCAAATCTTAAAATACAGATTTCACTGTCTCAAAGTACATTGAAAGTAAATTAAGGCATTAAGCATTGCTGAATGAACATGTCTTTCAGAACTTACTACTAAATGCTATTACACATCCAAAAGTTTGATCCCTGCTTTCCATGAGGAAAAACATGGTCATATGGCCTCTGGGTTAGGGCACTGTCTTTAAGAAACATGCTCTTCTCTTTATAATTTTCATTTTTGCAATTTTAGATTTTTTTTCCCATTACTTAATCTCTCGAGTTACCTCATTCAATTATAAGTGATAATTGATTTTAATGAGTGCTAATTGTTCTGCAGAAATTCTTCGTATGTATACACATCCTTATATCCGCACAGAGAGGCATTCATGCTACAGAATTTAGTATCAATTCTAGTGAAATAACTTTTAGCTGCTTAACTGGAATGGCAATGATCTGAAAATCCTGAGGGTTACTGCTTACAAATACTGCAGTAGAATTAACATATTTGTCAGGATCACTAATGTGCAGGTGGAGTTTTAAAGTTTTACGACCATAGTTAGGTATACCTGGTCAGTAAAATACGAGGGAAGGAGAATAGATGGTCAGAGGGAGGACCAAAAGAGAGAGTGGTGGGCACTAGTAGTGTCTCTTCTCAAGAGAGGTGCCTTCAAAATTTGAAGTGCTTCTGGCAAAACTGCCTCACAGGTAGGAGTTACTCCTTGATGCACTGAACCAAGCCCTGGAACTTGGCCCCCAGAAGCAAATGGGGCTGGGGAGCCCTCCTGTATTGCTCTCACCCATTTTTGGTGGGTCCTGCAATCAGTGCTCTCCAGCAGGTAATTTGGCTCCATGCTGACTCTCTGCATGAGATTATCATGGGATTTTTTTCCCCTCTTGTGCTTTCTTTCCTTTTCCTCCACTTTTTCTGCAAGAGCAGCTTCCATGATTCATACTAAAAATATTTTAATACCAGGGCAATATTGATTGACCATGAAGAAACCTACTTGTGATAGTCAGTATACTCCAAGTAATAATATAAGTGAATAATGTTTTACAGTCACTTTGAATCAGTCTTTTTCTGGGTCCAATCCATCCGTATCCAGTTAGAAAAGACTCCTCCAAGGCAAGTTATTCATGGGTTCATCCCAATTCCCCTCTTTAGATCCTGTAAACAAATCTAATCACTGGCTGTTTAACATTTTTATTACATAAATTCCAATATGCAATAGAACATTACTGGGTACTGCTAATAATGGTGTGCATTTCAGATGTATTCTCCTTTTGTCACAAACCCCCTAAAACCATATTCTAATAACTGTATGTAAGATATAATTGGTAAGAAGCATCACATTCAACAACCAGGAGGAATATCTCTGTAGTGCATTTTGTTGCTCCTGTTTTCATCTAAAGTAACCACCAGACATTTCAGTTCCTTCAAGGAAAAACAATCCATGTCTCCTGTGATAACCCAAACGTGCAGACATGCTGATAAATAAGATACATTTACAATTCTTTTATTACTGTATTCTATGACAAGATAAAATAAACAGTATTTTGTGCAACATTACAACTTATAACAAAGCTAAGCTACTGTCCAAAGATGCTGAAAAATTCCAGTATAAATACACTTTATTTTCAGCTGGCTCATGGATGATGAGGGCATCCCAACACTTTGACAATTTTCATATAATACTGTGAAGAATTTCATGATTTCCCTTCATCTTCCTGCTGCTGCCAGCTCAATACATCTTTTTCTAGTAAAAATTATACAAATCTATGGTTTTTACTTTTCTCATACACCATAAATCCTTGAGATAGTTTCATACATGTTAACTACAATCTTTCTTCCTGCTCCCCCCAAACTCTCCCTGGAGTTCAACCAGCAAAACCTCAGATATATTGCACAGAAGAGGAACAGAATATAAGGAAACAGCACTTTGGTGAGATTTGAGTAATTTCTATTTATAAATATCTACCTGTATTTCTTTTAAATAAACAATAGTGAAAGACCAGGAAAAGGTTGGGTCATCAACTGGCATATGTTTCTCTGCATGAGATGTCCCAAGAGAATAATATTTACTGAGCAAACATGAGTTACATGATGGACCATAATGTAGAGTTTTCAAATTATCTTGGCAGCTGTTCACCTGTTGAATAGCTCTGTGACTTTTTGAGGAATTATTTGCTTGATCCTGTCAAGGCAGAAGAAAGAATTTTGATATATACAAAAAGCCATCTATGCTTTTCTCTTTAATAATCTCCTTTCACAATATACTCATTTATGAAGCCTGACTTTACTGATGAGAAGGGACAGGCAGATCTTTGGCCTTAAGAGTTTGTGTCTGCTTTTGTTTTAGAAGACTTTCTTTCGGTTAGATCTCTGATTTTTTCCTGCTCTGTTTATCCTCAAGATATTCCCGTTGCCCCCTGGGCCTCCCAGCAGCCCAGCTCCTGATAAAAAGGAGGCACAATAAGCAACACCCAAAACCCGTGTGCTGTCTCCATCCCTTCCCATGGTGCTTCCCATTGACCAGTTCTCTGTAATCCATTGCTGGGGGCCTGTCTATGGGGGCTCACACCCTGCTTCCATCCACATTGGCTGTGGTGGAAGAGCATGCTGGGATCCCTGCCTGGCCCTTTTGGACTTTGCAGAGGAAAATCCAGATACAACTTAAATGTTCTTGAAAAGCCATAAATCCCACCAGAGGTCATTTCCTTGGTGTTCTTTTCTGCTCTGCTCCTTTCTGATTTTACCACCTCTAATGTAATTTTTTTATGAGGAAAGGCTAGCAAAAGAAGTTCATATGTTTTTTAGTGTGCCACTGCCTGCCATTCCCTCTGTATTGTTATTCCACATAGGAGTTTATTCTCATTTAAAAATTCTATTTACTGCCCTCTCATGCTTCCTTTATCTCTGAATTTATTTTTTATGCACTCTGATTATTTGGGCAATAAAGCTTTCTTTGTATGGGTCAAGGTTTTTTGGCATAACAAGAAGAAATGTACTTCATTGTAGTCTATCCCAGTAAGAAGTTTTGCATGCAAGGAATAATTTTGAAAAACAAAAAAAAAACTAGAATAAAAAACCCCACACTTTAAGAGCACAATCCCTCAACCAGAGTGCCTATTCCAGGCTTAAGGACTAGCTATCTTATGCAGTCAATTTACCATAACTTCAAAAGGCATTCAGAATGCAAAATATATTTTACTCTTTTGTGCTTTAAAGATGAAATCCAAATTAAATACAGAAGATTGAAATGGAGCTCCCACTGGAGAGAAATTTGCACTTTTAATCCATAGTCTTGAAGGTGAGCTGTGTAAAGTCCTCAGTGGTGATGATAAGAGTCCAAAACCTCATAGACGTGGCTTTGCAGGACCATGACCATGGGATGATTTCTGAGATACTACAAAGACCTTTGTGAATTGGTCCAAAAAGACTTTCTTCTGTGCCAAATTGTGTTGTGGATGCAAACAGGTTCATAAATTAAATATGCACATCTGATGACTTAAAACATGCAATCTTGCATGTGGGAGAGTCTAAAAAATTATATTTATAATTTTGACAAATAGTTATGTTTTTTTTTTTCTCTGCCATGAGTTAGGGCGTGCGATCGTTCTTTGTTTCAAGCAAGTAACTGAAGTATTAGTAAGATTTTCTTCTCATTTTCTTAGAACTCCCCAAGGTCTATAGTTTTCTTTGCAGAAACAGTTGCCATTAAATATGCTGTATGTCAATGCAGCAGTGAGGTGGTTAATTTTGACTGAATATTATGCTATATAACCACTTGGCATTTAACTTGAAAAATGACTTTCTGCTTCACCTGTCAGCAGCCCAGTTCTCATCAAATAAGTGAGTGAGAAAAATTTTTAAATTTCAATTTCCTGATGCTATTAGACACTACTTCTTCCATACTTAAACAGTTTAGCAGTGCATGTACATGTTTTGGTATTCATGCCATGCATCACACTACATGCTATTACAATAGCTTTTTTGTTTAAAGGGTAAAGAGATGCATGGATCTTTATCTTGGGGTTAGGAAAATGTATTGCAGGAACATGGCCAATCAGGTTTCTGAATAACTTTGTAACATAGTACCATAACCCTGATGCAGTGTGAGGAATTTAAAATACTAGGTGGCTATGATTCCACGGAAAGAAAGCATTCTAGATGGAGACAGCACACAAAGTAATCTTGCTCTATGCTTCCTCTGAAAGCTGATGCATCGTGGAGTGTTTGTCTATTTTATCCTTTCTTCTGTCAGATACATAATTCTGATAAATCATGCCAATTTTTTTTTTTTTGTATTTTCAGTATATTTCAGAGATTAAAACAATTGTCATTTTGCATTAATGGTAACTTTGCTTTGTTTTTATTTCAAATACAAGATCAGTTCTCCCTGATGTCTAATATATCCCCAAAGAATAAGAAAACTTCATTGGTAGATGGAAGGCACAAATGAGAGAGATTTCTTATGATACTTTACACAGTTTTCACCTTATCACTAGTAAGTCTGGAGACATTTTAGTCACATGGGAAAATGCTTCATCTCTGCTATATTTCCCTTTATTTTTTGACATCAGTTTTTATTGCATGTTACGATATGTATAAATCCATAGTTGTATAGTAGTAAACATCAAACATAATTAGAAATAATAATTCAGTGTAAATACGAGCTGGTATTATGAATGTCATTATTATTTGCTCATTTATTCGGTTAATCTTGACAATTGACTCGATACTGTGTGTTGCAGAACAGTATGGACAGTTTAAGTCTGCAGCACTCACTTTCTTAAAAATAGATGTACAGAAAACAGGTGGTACTTAAGGGATCCGGGGGTGAAAATTGCACGCTGCTTTTTTAAGTCATGTTTATAGTAAAAAAAAGAAAAGAGAGAGAGAGGGGAAAAAAAGCAATGTAGGTATAAATTTTACTTTTTAGAAAGTAAAAAATCATGGATTGCATTAATCTGTCTAGTATTTCCATTTTAGTATAGTGTAACTTAACTAAATGAAGGAAGTTTCAACATCTTGAACAAGAGATAAACCCCAACCAGGAATTGGGTTCAACATTTAAAAAGCTGTGGCTGAGCTGCTGGCTGTTTTTTAGCTGTCTCTATTCCTGATTACTATCTTCAGTGGTTCCAAAAATGTGTGTTTTCCCAGCTGGCAGTGAGATCTCCTGAAGCTGTGATGGAGAACACGTGCCTCTGCTTGGAGCTCCATGAGGCCCTTCTGCCTTGGTGCACATTTTGTTGGTACAAAATCCTCAACTGGGAGGGACCACTGTCTCCTGATTTTTTTTTTTATTAAAAAAAAGTGGCTTTGTGAGAAGTCAGGTTGTATGTGAGTGAGAAAATTAAATATACCTCGTACCATGTGGGAATAAGTATGGGGGTTTAGTGACAGTGACAACAGAAACACTGTGCCCTTAGGGTTGATTACAGTTATGCTCTCAAATTTACAAGAATTATTATTTAATGAAACAGAAGTAGACACTTCTAACCTGTGGGTAAATTAGTATACTGCTTGCATAATGTTGGGTAGTTATTAACTTGATGGCATTGTCCTGGGTTTACTCCACAGTCATTGAACAGGCTTTGTCCTTCTTCTCCACCTCTGACAGCATGGGGGTGGGGTGCAGGCCATCCCCTTTGGTGGATTGGATCGCTTTGCTTTCATTGGCTGAGAAATGTGGAAACTCATTAGTTGTTATAGCCTTTTCTGTGTCAAGAAGGGCATTTTTTACTATGTTAGCAGACACGAGGTTTTTTTTTTTTCTGTTTAACATATATGTTCATTTAGGATTATGTTTTACAGGGGCTGCACATGAGCATAGTGTGGACTTGCTTGGGTGGCTCAATGTCCTACAGATGGTTACCTCTGCTGCTGGCTATGATCAGGTATCACGTCCATGTGGTGGCTTGTGCTCTTAAATCCTCAAAGAGTCTGAGCATCAGAAGATCATTTGCCATAAAATGGTGAGTGGGTTGAAAATTGTGTCTTCCAATGCCAGCTGGGTGCTACAAGGGTGATAGGTGTATTTAGCTTGTGAAGCCGTTGCATGGTGGCTTGTGGAGTTCCCATTCAGCCTGTGGGTGGGTGAGGGACTGCAAGAGCTGGACGTTGCTCATTTCCCTGGAGCTTACAGGAGTCCATTTGTCAGTGACCATTGGGGAGAGCAGAAGCATAAAGGAGAGAAGATGTATCAGTTGTCTTCAACTCAACCACAGGGTCAGGGCGGAATAGGGCTGGCTTAGGCACAGAACAGCAAGAACAAAAACTTAAAGGAGTAAAGTGCAGAAATCATTGAGCTATCCCAGATGAAACCTTTAGCCACAGAGAAACGTCAATTTGGTGTTACACCCACATCAAGCAGTTCTTCTGGGAGGCCACTTCATTAGCACCAGCTTTGCAGTGCCCAAGGCATGTCCGGGTGCTGCTGCCTCACACGGACACTGCCCTTCCTTCCCTGGGGCTGCAGGGCTCGCCAAAATAACGTTGCATGTGCAAACATGTCCTGAGGAGGCCTGCAGAGGGACAGTAATGGCTATAAGACTTGTCAAAGTCTAATTAGTTACTCACAGAAGAGAGATTTCAATTTTTTGGCTGAACCTTTTTGTTTGGAAAGATCCCAAACCCTGCTTCCTGGGAGCCTGTCTTAGCCTCTAAATCCGCAAAGGACTGCTCCATGGGATGACAGGTTTTATTTTAAATTTTTTTTAATAATATTCTGCTTTACAGTGGGTTGCTTTTTTTCAAGGTTAAATAAATGATAATTAGACTTGTGGATATTCTAACCCAATCGGTTGTATGGGATGTTTCCTTGCTGACCTCCCTCCTGGCAGAACAAGGGGAGCGAGTTCATATATCACTGCAGAAAGCTTAAGAGTCCCCTTGAAGCATTATGAAAATTACCGTGCACAGCTATTTTGTTTCTGAAAGACAAATTTTGTGCAGAAGGTATGAGACAACAGGTGAGGAGTTTGCTGTCCAGATGTGATGCTGTTGTGGCAACGCAGGTCTGTACATCAGTACCTGTACACTTGCTGAAAACATCAGGCAAGCATTAGCCAGACCTATGAACTCATGCCCTGCAGCCACAGATAAATAAATTTAGATAAAGAAGTGCCCAAAATCCCAGGCGCTGCAGTCTGGCATTGAGATTCATTAGTCCCACATGCTCTTATACTTTAAAACCATAATACTAGCATTTCTAATAGGTCTAACATCAACGCCTGTTGATGGTTGAAGTCGCAGAGTCTCATCAGGCGAGTGAGATGTTGAGCCCCCCAGACCTGCTGTGCCTGGAGTCAGCTTGTGCGGGAACCTGGGACAAGTCTGCCCTGCAGGGTTCATGATATCAAAAGCCGGGTGGTCCGGCCTCACAAAATTTCATTTGGAAGGAAAATGATTACAAAATGATGCTCTGATTCCCTCTCAGTGCAATAAAATAAGTAGAAAGACCGTATCTCCTAGTTCTGCTGTCGTTCGTTAACGTCTCATCCTTCACACATTTCTTTAATCATTGGAGGGTATTTGCAAATATTTAAAAATGCTCTCTCTTCCTTCAGGAATTTTTATATTGGGTTTTATAGAAGGTTTATAATAGAGCAAATAACAGTTTGGATGAAATTCTGGGAATTCTTCTGTAGTGCGCTTCTGCATGATAATCATTATGAGATTGCTTCCCCACTGCTTGCTTAATGCAGCTGTCCAAGTTTTGTATTTACTGTGAATCCAATTTGTTTTAAGAAATTAACAAAACAAATACTTAAGTACTGTGCTGAACATATCGTAAAGTTTTTATTCATTTTGGTGAGAAAGAAAAAAACATAATAGTGCTCATGGAACAGCCTTTGAAGCCACATTTATGAAATTGAATCCCCACCAAAATAATTTTGCTCATGTTAATACAGATGCCGTATGGCATTGCAACAATGATCCCATTGTTTTTCTCTCCAAACTGTGTCGATCTTTGCTGTGGCAGTGGCCTGCTATCTGCTCGGAGAGGCAGGCTGACTGCTTGATGATGGCAACCGTGCCCCTGGTCTGCAGAGACGCTGATGGGAACCGTGCAAACCTCAGATACGGTTGCAATATTTATGCTCCTCAAAGGAAGGAGCGCCCTGGCACTCGGGGCTGCTGAGTCCTCCTGTCCTTCCCCACAGCCCAATGCATGAGATAATTTCTGTGCTCTTCAGGGCAGGCGCTGTTAATCCCTGTGGCCCCAGTCGCCGTGGTGTTGCTCTTCTGACTGCCCTCTGCTTAAAAGCACGGGGGAGAAAACAGGTCTTGTGTGTGTCTGGTCACAGGAGCACTGTGTGTCTCTGTACTGGGCTTTCCAGCTCATTTCTCTCTCTCAGTGCAGCCTCTGGAAAACTTCCTCCCTCAAGCTTAGTTGTGACTTCTAACCCTGCAGCAGATCCTGGGGACTTGCTGTGCTGGGAGATGTTCAGTCCCCTCCTTCAGCCTCAGGACCTGCTCTGCTGGGCACCGACTGTTCTCTACCTCCCTCCTCTCTAGGACTGGAGATGTGCATCTTTTGCTCATGTGCCCTGTAGGACCAGAGTTTCCTCCCAGAATATGCTGTTCTTTACTGCCAAATTCCAAGCTTTTTCTGCAAGGTAACCTCTGTGTTCAGCCACCACTATTTTTCCCAGATATCTGCTAGCATTTTTTATGATTGCACCTGTAATTGTGCTCCTGCAAGTATGAGTAGTGTACACTGACTATGAAATACGGGTGTATCTATGAAGTTTGTTGCTGTTTGGGGTTCTTTGAAGGAGAACAAAAACTTGGTAATTGCAAAAATTCCAAGTTGAAAAAAAATTCAAAGTTGAAAGGTAGTATCTGACACCAACTTTGCTCACTTCAAAGTGATTTCAGCATTGGGGACTATAATTGTAGCTTTGCTGGACCTACAAATACCTATGATTTCAAGTTCAATCAAATTGTTTATATGTTTGTTTACACCAAATGGCTTGTGTGCACCAGCTAAGGAAGGGTTCGTAGAGTTTGCTGCATCTCCTTGGAAAAACTTGGAAAAGTTTCCTCCCTGTCGTGGTGACGGCGGTGCCATCCTCTCCTTGATGGGGCTGCTTAACAACTGCCTTGCTACGCTCTGTGTCGGAAGCTAACAGCAGGAAGCATTATTTTAAAAGATTTAAATTAGCAGATTTTATTTACCACACTAGTATTCTCACGAGGCATCTCACTTCCTTCTAAAAGAGTTTTAAATTATCGGCTTTTATTTATCACAATGGTACGCTCCTGATTTATCACGCTTTCCTGCATGTTATTTACTCAGACCAATATGGCACCAAAATAGCTTCGTAATGTAGAGAGCTCAGAAACACTCATGTGAATTTTCAAAAGCAAGGGGAAAATTGAAAACAGTTGAAAATATCAAAGCAATGTTAACATACATCTTTTGAGTCTACTTTTGATTCTATATGCTATTGTATGGAATTGGGACAAGAGGACCTACTTTAACAGCTTTGCCGATGCTTAGGAAAGCAGGTTTTGAATTAAATTCTAAAATTTAAGGCTACTGCAGCTCTCTTTAAGTCTCGTAGTTTAAAGCTATACCAGTTGTGAGACAAACTGAGAGAAGCTTTTGGGCTTTGTGTCATTCAGTAGACTCGTCTCGTTTCAGATGTCATTTCAGTTAAATCCCTACGTAAAAAAATATTTAAGAATATCTCATTTTATTTTTTTCATCTCTGTAACTGCTTCACTTTTTTCTGCTTACAGAAACATCAAAAGGAATTCAGGCTCACTTGGCCATGGTCTGGACATCACGTTTTTATAGGAACAAAGAAAAATGTGGTGTGCCCTTCACACATGCTCATATTAAAAATTTATTAGGTAAGTTTCAACATCTTTCAATTAATAGGCAGATTTTAAGACTCTTGTAAGTAGTAAAGTAGTGGTAAATGCCGGCTGATATTTTACAGAAATATTCCAAATAAAAATACTATTTGATTGCAAGGGGGAGCAGAACCTCCAGGAACATATCTTCATTTTTGGTAGTTTAGTCCACAGTAACAAAAACCACATTGTACCAATCAGATATTTAATGAGCCTCTAACTCCATTTCTACCTTATCCCAAAGGTATAGCAAATAGTGCTGCTTTTTTAAAATATCAAGAAAACATCATTTGCTCTAAAATGTCCCTAAAAGCAGGTCTAAATTGCCAATAAAGGCTAGGTAATTGTATCAGCATGGATCAGAAAGCATTTCTCAGAACTGATGAAATAGTTTGCAGTATTGCAGAACCTGAATGATGCTCCCTGTACATTACACTGGAAATATCAGAGACTGGTCTCAGTTTAATTTGCTCACTACTGTGTATTTTGGATTCTCAGGAAATATTTCTCGCTAATGTCATTCTGTTTTTCTTTAAATGTAATTTGTTTGGGGAAAGTCAGACGATTTCTGCAATCTAGGGTTCACTTAGAAGAACTTTTTTGTTGGTTTGTCAATTATAGAATGTTGTTTTTCCAATAAAATTACATATTTGAAAATTCTCAAATCCAGTATTCCTTATGGTATTTAAGATTTTAAACATTTCAAATTTGAAAAATAATAATTCACGAGATAGTTGCCCAACTTATCAGTTCTGTCTCAGTAGTTATACAATCATTTGACAACCAAACACACATACAGTATAAATATTTAAGAAAAAGTAAATTCCATTAAGCTGCAGTGTGATAGACGCAGTAGTAGGTACTTATCTTTGAAATATTAAACTCTAGACATTTATATCCGTACAAAAAAGAGTTTCCTGCCATTTGATGAGAATTATGTGCCTGGCACTAATAAAATATTAAACTCCAATTTAAAAGATAAGTATCTTACACACTTTTTTCATAATAAAACATTTTATAGTGCATATGAGAGCTAATATGCATCAGAATTTCCATACAATACTGTATTTACAAACTTTTATGAAAGTTTTGTGTCTGCATTTATTAGTTGCTGCTTCTATTTAAGCATTTATTATTTTGTATAATGACATTGTGTGTTTCAATAATGCATGATAGAAGGTGTACAAACAGGCTTTAGTTTTTGTAGTGGAGTTTTCTTTTGTTACAGGCGACTGCTGCTAGTTAATTAAATGTAGATAGCCCCTGAAAATTGCATTATCCTTTTCTGTCCCTATTATATAAATTAATGTCAAACTGATGCAATGTTTCATGTTTAAAATAATAGATACATGTGCTAAAAATTATAGCCTGCAGTTTTCTTATTTGACAATGCATTATTTTCAACTGGAAATGTCAGTTTCTAACCTTCTGCCAAGAATATTTTGTAAAGGGCAGTAAATAATAAGTGTTAGTTATCAAATCGAGTGTCTTTTGAAATTTGAACAATACTATATGTGGAGGAAAAATCATAATATATAGTGTTTCTCTTTCAAAAATAATCTCATAAAATGAAATGATCAACAGATGGTTACCACTAAAAGGAAAAGAAGTTCCTTTCAATGAAGAAAAGTCACTTTTTCCAGCAACTGAATTTCAGTGTCACCCGCTCTGTTTTCAGCCAATGACTCATTTTGCCTTTTCTTTTCCAACTCTTTATATAAAAGGGTGACTGCTAATGAAAAAAAAATAATGAAATTGAGTTTATCATAGGTATCATCTCATGAAGTCACGAGTTGAAACTTGCAAAAGCCCTGATGTTTGTAACAGAGTCCCATCAAACTCCATGATCTCCTAGCTTTGCTTCGCTACTTAATTGAATGATATCATATTGATTTCATGGAAAGAAGCTATGCAGTTAAGTTTTTCTTTCCTGTTCCCATAATTACCTTTTTTTTTTTTTTTTTACAATTTACAAAAATATTTCATTAGGCTCTTTTTACCATGGCTTTTTGTATTGTGATCAATGTCAGTAGACAACGCTGCCTTTTTTAATTACTGAAATGGGTGATTAGAGTTAATAAGCTGAGAGATGTAAATACTGCCATTTCAAATAAACAAGAAAGCACTTAGAGACAAAAGCAAAGCCTTTCACTAAACTCAGGCACTCTGAAAGACATGCAGTACAAGTGATTTAGTATATTACTTGCTGTAAAGCAGAATGCACCTTGATGCTTTAAACAGCAAGGTACAGCAGAAGGTTTTCAGGTTTTGAGATATTTTTTTAAAAGGCACACCTTAAAAACTACCATATTTTCAGATCACAAAGGTCTTGTATTTATATTTTCCACTTTCCAACTGCAGAGACAGTTGTGCTCTCATAAAAATACTTTATAAACAGACAGGCTTGGTTTTCACTTTTCTTCTGTAAAGGATACCCTCCCTGCTCTCAAAGGGAGCAGATTTACACAGAGCCATCAGCTGCTTCTAAAAATGGTGTTACAAAGCAGAAAACCTTTCTTTGTGTATAGAGTCTATAAGGTTTAAGATATGTGATATAAACTTGAGTTTTGGTTTTAAGAAATACTGGTTTTTTAGAACATAATGGTATAACAAGGAAATTTCCCTCTATTTTCTGGATCCTTACACTTCTACCTGTTCATATTCTGTCCATATGGATGGCAAGGTGCATATACATATGAATTTGAGCATCAGTAGTAACTTTACTGGCTTGTTTTTAAATTGGTTATATACCTTATTTTGTGTAAGAGCTAGGTACTTGTGAGAGGGATGTATTTTTTTAATTTCAAATGAAACTTTTCATTAATGTCCTTAAATGCCTTTTTTTCCTCTTTTCAGAAGGTGTCTAATAATGCTACTGTGTTTTTGTAAACTCTTAAGAAATAATAATAAAAAAATCCCGTTATGATGGTCACAAAGCTAGGAAAGTGGTGCCTAATTACAGCCAGGATAAACTGCACTTAATATCTATCTGTTGTCAACAAAGCAATTTGCCAGATGATATCTTTAAATCCTCTCCTTAAATTTTTTTCGTACAAATTATTGTAAATGGTTATATTTAAGAGTCCATTCAAACGAGCTGATGGTTTTGCCTCTAAAAAAAATTTCAAAAAAATCAATTAGAGAGCTAAATCCACGTTACCACAATCAGAATTTATTTGTGGTCGGGGGTTTTTGTGGGTTTTGTGTGTTTGTTGGTTTTTTTTCACGGAAGTCTCCGTGATCACTTTTCCGACAGTCCCTAGCAGCAGCACAAGATTTTGAAAGCAGCGTGTGATGGTCGTCTGCGTGATTTCATTAGCGCTGCTGCCCAGCGCTCTGACAAGGTTATGCGGCTCCTGCCCCCAGGCAGTGTGATGGGGAGAGGACCTTCTCCCTGTGGAATACTCTCCACTGGGTTAAAAACTGGCTGGAGGGTCGGCCCCAGAGAGTGGTGGTGAATGGAGTGAAATCCAGTTGGCATCCGGTTGCGAAGGGTGTCCCACAGGGCTTGGTACTGGGGCCGGTTCTCTTCAACATCTTTATCAATGATCTGGACAAGGGGATTGAATGTACCCTCAGCAAATTTGCAGATGACACCAAGTTGGGTGGGAGTATTGATCTGCTGGAGCGTAGAGAGGCTTTGCAGAGGGATCTGGACAGGCTGGCTGGATGGACTGAGACCAATGGATTGAGGTTCAATAAGGCCAAGTGCTGGGTCCTGCCCTTGGGTCACAACAACCCCAGGCAGTGCTACAGGCTGGGGGAAGAATGGCCACAGCTGCCTGGCAGAAAAAGGACCTGGGGGTGTTGGTCGACTGTCAGCTGAAC